>CM055090.1:7725211-7942711 GCA_029204025.1 Blomia tropicalis
ACAGACTACGCATCATATCTCTACTTGTTTATTTCCCTATACTCTCTGCTATATATCTATTTGGCTAATCAACTCCGTCTGCTCCTTAAAGCATGGAGAACTGTTGTGACGTTCGTGTTGTGCAGGGAGACAACAAACTTATATTCTGAACACCGAGGCCTAAGGCCTGGTTTCCCCTATGTTCCTTCCTTGTGATTTTTAAGGAAGGAAACTAAGGGAAACGTTCCTATTTGCTATTTCATATAATAAATGCTGTTCAGTGCATATTAAAAGTGGTGTAGTGGCTACACACGAGTGTCATGCATAAGCATTATCGCCACACATCACTCATGGCCACACACGAGTGTCATGCACGAGCATGAGCGCCACGGTGACTAACAACGAGTTAAACTCGCACACCACCACGAGGTTGCATTCATGTTAACCAAATGATCAGTATATAAGACACGACCAATCAACCAATAAACGAACTCACTTCTAATCCACTACAGTGGATCATTTCTATCATGCCAATTTTCGTTCATAACGTAATACAAAGTTGACATGGTAGAAGTGGTCTACCAGTGATAGACGTAAGGCACAACTTGATTCAGAATTAAAACAAAAAGAATTAAACACTCTCTGGCTAGAAAAAATCTATCTTCTTCTTTCTTCTTATATTATAAAAAAATAAGGAATTCTGTGCTACATTTGAGTCTTTGGAATATGCTTCTACTTGAAAGAGGAACACTGCGTTGTGTTCCAACCACTGCGTAGCATAAGCAGTGTTTTGTGCTCGCAAGTGTTTGTGCGAAGCGATCGTTTGCAAGCTGGTATATACATATTGGAATAACATTGCTAAGAAAAGAGCACCAATTACTGCTAACTTGAACAACATATTTTTAGCATTAACAACAATTGTAAAAGGTGGCAAATCTTTCATAAGTGAACGGATTTATAAAATAAAAACACTATTATGAACTAATTATAATTCTTGATGATTAAATAATTAAATTATTAATCGTAACTGAATAGTTGGGCAATACTTCCAACTTATGTAAAAAACATTGAGTTTCTGGAAAACAGATTGTGGTTGTTTTGGTTGCTGAAACATTAAAAAAATTCTTTAGCTTAAATGTGATAAATCTTGATTATTAACACAATAATCTTCTAAAATATCCTAAAATAACTATTGGCACATTATGTTCTTTAGAATGACGGTTGGACGAACGTTTATAATTGCTAAATTTACCGCAACTTAAAGTTTTGGGTCCTCAACTTGTACGGAAAATAAAACAAATTGTTCCACAACGGTGGAACATGAACATACATTTGTTCCACCATCAAGTTTTGATTTTATTTTACTAACACATTATAAAAGCCAATAAATAATTAGATGATAATGAAATATGTCTGACTACATTTAAAATTAATTAAAATTACTGAATGCCAGAACTTCGAATTATGTTAGTATCCAATAAAAAAAGATCATTTGCTCATTACTGTTCTAAACATTGGGATGAGATTCTAAACCAGTTCGCATATCAATGTAGTTTGTGCTAGTGACTAAGATAATGACCATTATGTAGACTAAGATCATAATTTGAAAGTTAACAATAATAAACAATGACATGCAGCTAAAAATGTCAATGAAGACGACTATATATGCAAGGTTTGGATCAATTTCGATCACTTGATTTATAAAGTTAACGCAATTAATTGCCTCATAGTATATCTTGGTGGAACATACAAAAAAAAATGTTCCACTAGTGGAACAAATCTCATCCTTTTCGCATCCCTGATACATAGTTTGAACGAAATAAAAATAAGAAATCTGTAATAGGGCGTTGAAATTTAAAACTATCAAACTGTGATATGCTTATAATTATAAGCAATTGCTAAAGTAAAATAAATGGCGATAGCAATCAAACGAGAGTTTGACACTTTAGTGCTTAAGTTTAGTAGACATATTAAAATTGATTGATAATCTTATTAAATTAGAAAAAACTAAATAAAGATTCAAAAAATAGTTTTGAACAAAATTGATAACTTGTTGCATCTGAACTGTTCGGCTGTGGAACGGGTGTTGCGTTTCATCATGTCGGTAACACGTGAACTTTATTGAACATTAATTAAGATAAATACAAATAGGAATAAAAATTGAACTTACCCCAATTATGTGGGTTAGATAGAGAAAACAGGATATGAAAAAATGGTAGATTGGAGAAACACGCGGTTGAATGATTAGTAGAAGAAGCGCGGAAACGACCATTGAGTTGGAGAACGAGCAGGCAAGTGAGGATCAAGACGCTCAAACATGCCCCTCAACGTTTTTAGTTCGTTAGTAAAGTGCGTTATTCGTCCGGCCGCTAAAAACTGATAAATATTAATTTACAAAACTATAGTAACATTTTGAATTCAACAACTTGTAATAATAACTTTTTTCTAACCATTATATGAATGTTGAAGTTTTTAGTTCATTGATGCAACGAGAGCGAGCACAATAAAAGATTAGGGTGTTGAAGAAATGTATACCATGTGCTTACAAGATGATACCATGGTTTGCGCGCCATCTGATCAAACCAATAATTAGTACGAACATATCTGTTTAGTCATTTTATGCAGTGTCACCCTCTACATTGAAATCGAGAACTTCAATTCTCAACGGTTTTTTGCATGTGCCTCTTCACTGTCCATAAACAGCAAAGATATGTTTAACGTTTAGACACTACATTGGGGCCATACTTATATGACGTCAGCAAAAAATCCAGATTTTCAAACCTCCCCCCCAAATAAGCATTGGTAAGAACTTGTAAAGACCCTACCCCCCTTAAATCTGACAAATGTCAAAATATAAACATATAGTATACAAACATAAAAACAAGAATATAAATAACATTTAATTATCACAATATAATGGTTCTAAAAAGATCTAAAAAGATAGCTTCAATAGGCCATGGTCCAGGCTTATTCTTTACCAAATTCTCTTCTGAATGAATAGATTGTAAATTTTCTAATTTAATTTTTTTCAATGCTCTGGATTTTCTAGCATATTCCACATTAGATTTTAATCGTTTTATCGACTTAACCAAACTTGATTGTTCACTTTTAAGTTTTTGTAAATTTTCGACAAGACAATGCTGCGTACGGTTGAAAGATAAGTAAAAAAGAATATGATTTAATAATCTTTTAAATGATTTCACTTGATCAGGATCAGGTTTTGCTTGCTTAAATCGTTCTGCTATATTAGCCACAACAAAAACGTTTCGCTGATATTCCAAAATGTAATTAACATCTAACTTATCATCTTTAATTGCCGTAAAGCATTCTCGAATTATTTCTTTGTTATCACCGAACTATTGGCAAGTGATAACGTGTCCTTATGAAAAATGTAACATAGTGCAACATTGCCATCTCAAAACCATGCTACCATTGATTATTTTCGATAAGCTGTTTCACTGAACACTCTTTTGATAATACATCTGCATCATTCTTGTCAGTCGTTACATGTTGATAATTGAAACGTTCTATTTCTCTTATTTTCATAATTCTGAGTGCTAAACCAGATTCCATATTGTTTGGATGTTTTTTGTGGAGGGGTGGCAAATAAATATTCTCCCATGACACCAATGCATCGGCATGGATCGAAAACTCACCAATCGGCTCGACATCAGGTCTCTGCTGCCAATTATGATTGACATAATGTCAAGATGCCTTTGTCGGCCTTCAAAGTGGCAGAGAAAAATTGGAACTTGGCAAATTCAGATTTGATACCACTTAAAAGTCCAACCACTTTTAAATCGCAGCATACGTTGAACTTGAAACAAGAATAATTTACAAGTTTCAATACTTGTTCTAAAAATGTGTACGATTCTTGATGGTGGTGAGAGTAAGCAACAATTAATGTTGGCTTACAGATATGAACATACAATGAACATCAAGTTCGTTGTCATTGTTCGTCGATATTGTCATCAGATGATGAATAATCAAGGAGAAGATTATCTATAAGAATTTTGTGTTTTATTGGAAAGTTGGAAAGTATTTTCGTTATTCAAAAATGGTAGGCCCTTAGTGAGATTAGATAGCTTGCATTTGAGGGTTTTGTACAAATTTGTATCAAAAAATGATTCTCCTGTTGCATCTTCTAGAAAAATTTTTAGGTTTTCAAAGCGTTTCTTTAATTTGAATAAAACATTGATGTCATTACAGACAGGGCACCTTTATGTTTTCGAAATCGAAATTTTTTTTAATGTGGTGCACTAAAAAATGGGGCGCTGAGTACAATGTTACCTGGCCTAAACGAATATGTATGCTGGAGTAATAAAAATATTTCTAAACTCTAGCTGCTAAACTTAAATATGCTGCTATTCATTTTTTTAACATTATCGTCAAGTCTCAATTGTTACCTAATCGTCTACCATAATGTATTAACAACTAACTTTTTTTCTGGACACTCAGAATCTCTCTTATTAACTATGTTAGGCGATGAAGTCAAAAAAAAGCTATTGAGATCATTAAGGAAATAAAACAACTTAAAACCAATGATATTGAAAATTTTGTCGAAACTTTTAGGTGCCCAGAATTTCAATTTGATAAAATCGATCCAGAAAATTACGAGACAATAATTGACTTATTCAATGTAGAAGATTTATTTGAGTCACCTCTGACTATGGATATTGCTAATGAACAATTACATTCATTCATCGAACCTGACTTTCCATGTCATTCCCAAGCGACGGAAAGGTATGTTCAGTTATCATTTGAAGAATTATGTAAAGACACATCAACGACCGACACCGATGCAAATTCCGATGCTATAAGATCCAGCAATATCCTAGCGGCATTAGCATGAGCATATTCTTGGTTATGACAATAAAAATTGTTGTAAATAAATTGTTTTGTAAATAAAATCCACCGAGTTAACTGACTCAGAAAACAAGACGAACCAAGAGCTACTCCAACAGGATGCCAAAGTACAATTAATCATCTCCATGTCATATGATGAAAAGTTAATTCTCAAATGTTCAACTGCGTATGCTCATGGACGAAATTGGCTGAGTACTTTGAGAAACCAGATCCAAATCGAGCATTGCCCATTCGATAATTAAATCACGAAAGCTGACCATTGATAATAACCATTGGCTTTTCCGCTTAACAAGCAACCCGTAGTATATTAAAGTTAATTAAAATTTATTTGAGATTGTAATGAAATAGTATATCACAATAAAATTATTCATTCTTGACTAGATTAGATAGATTATGTGCTAAGCCGAATTCTTGATAGCATGATGAGAAGACAGTGAACCATCATTCAATAGGTAGGTACTTTTTAAATATTGTGGCTGTGATTGATTGCTACTTGTGGTACTATCGAATGAAAATTGATTTCGCCGATGTATAGTACGATTCGAACCAATTTGACGATTTAAAACGGTATTAGCAGTTGCAATTGATGATGTCGATGAGATTGATTGACGATCCATCGCAATCGGTTGATATTGAATGTCTAAATAAGATAATTACAATTAGAATCTATAGGTTTATAGATCGATTCGTTTGTTATATGATTACTTACTTCTTGGTGTTGTCATCATATCTAAATTATTAAAATTTGATTGATCCCCGTTCGATTGACATATGTTTGGTCGTAATGGTTTGCGTAGGTTCGCTATAAAGTTATTACAATCAACTGATTCATTTACAAGGTTTGTTTGTTCATCACACGATTGAATCGACATTTGTTTCAACTTTTGTTCAATCATTTCACTGTCTAATAACGATCGACCAATGGTGCTTCGTGAACATGGCAAACCGGAAATTGATGAAGTAGAACTATTACTTCGACTACTATTGAGACTGGCCGATTTGTGTTGACCATCTGGTTCGCCTCGATTTTGATACAACGAAAACTCATTTCTATCCAACTCCTTTTCGTTCGATTTACTCTCATCACTGATGAACTCTATAAATGAACAAAAGCAATTAAACATGTGCATGAAATTTATATAAGAGATCAATGACATACGATTAAATTGATCCAACATTGGCGTTTGATTGGAATTGTCAAACATCTCCGTACATAATGATCCCGATTTTTGATAGATTGGTTCATCACTTTGATGCTGGTGTTGAACGTCGGTCAATTCTGATTCATTTTCCATGTTATCTTTATCATATAATGCTTGCAATGTTTGCAATGCAAACAAAATTGTACGCATATTGGCATTCTTTCCAGCACGTAATGTTACAGAATCTGAACCGACCTCCATCAAATCAAATCCCAACGATGCGTACAATTCGTGACAACCAGGCGTTGACCATAGTTTAAGGTGGATCACTTCCAAATGCGATGAAAACAATGATGCAGACGAAAGTTCGTTTCCATTGAAATAATCGGAATTATGTTGAACCACTTTCGATAATTGTTCTATGATTTCAGCAACAAACTCGGCTGAACATACCAATTTAGAGATCGAATTTATAGTGGCAGGTGTCAATGCTAATATAGCTTGTAGGGCAGTTGAACAACGTATCAAACGACCATTTGGATCCGATTGTGGAAAAAAGACACAAGCCGGCAATCCATTGGTAGAAGATGGCTCAAAACGGAACCCTACCGACATTAACAACTCACGCCAACCTTTGGTATGTAAGCCAACCTTATTTTCAATCGATTGTTGTGTTGTATACATTGCATTCTTTTGACCACGTTGAATTCGTTGCAATGATTTCTCCACCAGATGTAGTACGACACGCATTGCATCACGAGTTCGTTCCGGTGTCTTCAATAAGGAGGCCAATGATGAGGACATGAGTGCAACTTGTGATGAGAGGCGAACATCGGATCCGATCAATAGGAAACCGGCCCAATTACGTGGATGAGAGAAGTGCGATGTATTCTGGATTGTACTAACTGCTTCGTTCAATGCTGCCGATACTCTTGTACCTTGAAGTAGTGAACAATAGAAGATTCGGAATAGAATTTGCAATGCACTCAATGGAACCGGCCATAAAGTGAGTAATACGCACGAAGCGCCAGCTTGCAACAAGGCTGAAGTGATCGTCTTTAATGCTTGTGATGAATTAAAGGTGGTGGTAGCGTTCAATGCTGCCGCATGAGATGAAGAACGTGATGAGAGGGCACAACTTTAAGGTATAATGAAACAATTATACTTGTAATTTTGGTTTTAATTGAAATGAATGAACATACCATGAAATGACAACAAGTTTTGCCGACAATCCAATACTGATCAAATCGTGTGGCGTCAACAGATATTCATGATCATGTAATTGATGAGCACTGTCGCCGATCAAAACATCGGAAGGTGAGATTGCGATTCCTAGACCGGTAGCCATTTTCAATGGATCACCTTCGGTATTGTCGATAATGTACGATGAGAAATGAATACATTGGGCTGATGATAGTTGAGAAAGGACGGCTTCCTTATTTGCTTCCGTTCCGATCAATGGTCGAGTGGATAACAATTCACTAACGAACGATGCCTCACGACTTGATGCAGAATTTTCGTAATATAGTTGCGGTTGACATGAATCACTTTTTACCAATTTGTTCGGCATGGTTGGATTGGCTACCACCAACGATGAAATTGTTGAATGTGACGGTGACTTTCGTAACGTCTTCATACCTTGATCGCTTCGTAGTACATGTAATGATGGCATAACCAACAATGAATATCGTTCACTAAGAAATTCAACATCATCTTCGTTACGAAGCATATTCCATGGTACAAGAAATAAATCACCGTCCAACACTAACAACAATTGTGAGAGTGAACTCTCTTCATCGAGTTGATCTTGAAATGGACCAATCAAAATATCGTACAATGAGATTAATGCAGATGAACTGGACCAATTTCGATTGACACATCCATTGCTGAATGAACGTTTCATCTTCGATACATTTGATTCCATTTGAACGCTAGATGACATACTAACATTGGAATATGATCCGGAACGTGATTTGATCGATTGGTTACTGGAACGGTTACGATAACGAACAAATGATCCATGACGTGAGCTAGATGTGGTCGAAGCAGATGCGACCGATGATGAGAGAGAAAAGAGTGAACTCAACGAATAGTTTGATGAGTTAAGGAGATGATTACGATTGAGATGGTGTAGTGAACGTGCGAGTGGCGGATTCTCATCCAATTCATCGTTATAGGCATTGGAATCGAACGATTTTGAATCGGAACCATCGTTCAACAATGAATTGTGTACACTAGACAATAGTTGTAGTATCTTCTCACGGCTTGATTTAATCAACGGAGCAAATCGGACACCTTTTGGTGTAATCAACCATGAGTTATAGCTACCATCGATAGTCATCGAATAGTATAGAATAGCAGCATTTTGACTTCGAGACATTTCTACAATCTGTTCAACCGATGAGATCGATAATACCTTGAAGCCTTGTTTTGCTTTCAAAAATGTTCGTGTTCGTGAACGTTCAGCAATAAGTAAAGCATCCGTTGGTCGATTTAAGGCAATCAATATTTTGGTCAATGCTTCGTATGATGCACCTTGATAATGTAGATGTTGGTGTGATGATTGCTGTTTACTGGGTGCTTGAATCAAATTTGCCAATTGAAATTGTGCATAATGAGATGATGAATTAGAGGATACATCACTACCGGAACCGCTTCCACCACCGACAATTCCATAATGACTACTAGTACTCAACATTGTACTATATGAATGTATTGGTGCCACCGTCGTCGTAGTTGTTGTCGTTGTCAGATGATTTGAAGATGAATTAAAGTTATTATGCATATTTTCTATCAAATCTACTGATCGACGAAGATGAGTTTCTGCAATATGAAGATCGTTTACGGCCCATAATGCCATTCCAAGTTCATAGCATATTCGTGCCTCTTCTTGATCACGTTGTCCAATACTTTGATTGTTCTCAACGATCAACAATGCTTGTTCTAAATATTTGACCGCTTGCCGATATTGACCAATGGACGAATAGATCTTTCCCAATGCAGACAATGCACTAACTTGTGCATTTAAATCGCCGACAATGGTTGAAACGGATAAATACTTT
Source organism: Blomia tropicalis (assembly GCA_029204025.1). Lineage (NCBI taxonomy): Eukaryota > Metazoa > Arthropoda > Arachnida > Sarcoptiformes > Echimyopodidae > Blomia > Blomia tropicalis. The sequence goes on from CM055090.1 coordinate 7,734,261, forward strand.
TCCTGATACTTGACAGCCGATTCATAGTTTCCCAATGCGTTATATGCCGAGCCGATTGCACCATAGGCGCGCGATTCCAATTCCAATGAGTTGATCTCTTGTGCCACAGCCAATGCCGATGAATGATATTTCAATGCGCGTTCATAATCGTGCATCTCTTGTGCCACACAACCGAGACCGTGCAATGCTTCAGCTTCGATCACCAATCCAACATTGACGACAGGCGTTCCAGCAAACACTTCACCAATCGGTCTTTGAACAATTGTTGCCGGTTTGTTCGGTTCATCAACATTGTCCGATATCGCTCGTAACGATGGTTCTTTTGACAACTCTTGTTCGTGTTTGAAACAACTGATCGCTTGCTCATAATTATCCAATAAACGGTGAATATGACCCAATTCACCATAGGCTATCGCTTTCGTTCGATTACAACCTAAAAGCAAATAAATAGTTAAACATTGTCCTAGATTGCAATAATGATGACCAGTATTCATACCTAATTCATGAGCAAGAACTAAACGTTTTTCACACGAAACTAAAGCTTGTGTTAGATTGTTGACTAGTTGATAGCACTTTCCGAGAAGGCAATATACTTGTTCCTGTTCAACCAATGATTTACTTGCTGGCAAGAATGAAAGATAATATTTGATTGCCTCTTCATATTGGGTATTGGCAAAATGACAATCACCAATCGATCGATTACATTGAATTCGTTTCTCAATCAATGCTTGAAGAATAGTCATTATCTGATCAGATTGAGTACTCTTCTGATTTTTGTTTGATATCAATGTTTGCTGATCACAATCAACCGGCGACTCATCATCGGCCAATGTTTGTTCAACAGTTGTAGTCGTCGTCGTCGTCATCGTTCGATTTAACAGCTTTTTCTCTGCCATGGGAATGATATGCTCAAGTAGACAAACCTCTTGATCATAAAAGTTGACCGCTTCATCAAATTGTCCCAAACGAAAACGTGTATTGGCAACATTATGGTATGCTTTGATCGATAGATGGCAAGCCTCCAAATAGTCGCGAAACGAATCGGCCGAACGTCGTCGTCGACCATAATAACCGTCGGAATCGTATTCGCTTCCAATCGTCTCCGCCGGCGTCATATTCGACTTGCGTTGTTCACATTTGTCTAATTGATCGAGAAAACACTTCAATGCTAACGTATAGTTACCCAACTTGAAGTAACATTCGCCTAAATTATCTAAATTATACAAAAAAAATAGAAAATAAATAAATTTATTTAACAACCAAGAAAAAAACGTAAACAATATACATACCTAGAGCTGTAATCTCACCCATCACATCCTGAGCACCTTGTCGAAAGATCAATTCTTGCTTATAGTAACGGGCTGCTTCCTCATAATTGTTCGAAGTCTTTTTACATGAGCCAAGTGATGCAAAAACATTTGCTTCAGTATTGACATCACCCAACGATCGTGCCAACGTTAACCGTTTTTCCAACATTCTCATCGCTTCCGAACATTTACCTTGCCGAATGAGAACTTCGGAAATATTTCCCATTGCTCTTAACTTTCCGTTCGTATCGCCTTGAGCCGTACATAGGTAATACTTTTGACATTCGAGTGCCTCATCTAATCGGCCGAGTGACGCTTTTGCCAATCCAATATGACAATAAGCGCGACCAATTGAATTTCGGTCTTGAATCTCTTTTGATAACGATAGATCAATCTCAAAATGATGTAACGCTTGATCGTAGTTAGTCAACGAATAGTATGCGGAACCAAGAAGATGGTGAGCTTTTGCCTCATTCTCCTTATCACCGATCATGGTTGCCCGTTCCACGTATCGTTCATAATATTGTACGGCACGTTCATAATCCTTTCGAAGGTGATGATAGTTGCCTAGATTGCACAATGCGGTCGCCTCACTATTCGAATCTTTCATCTCACTCGCTACACTTAGGTGTAGATTGAAGTGCGTCAACGCTTGATCATAGAGTCCGATCGACTGATATGCGATCGCCAGATTGCCATGTGTCGATGCCTCCGCACCCCGATCATGTACCTCCTTTGAGATCTGTAACTCCAATTTGTGATATTTGATAGCCTCCTCCGATTGTTTCAATGCCGAGTATGCATTACCAATGTTGCCGTAGGCTCGACCAATTCCAGCGTTATCGTTCAATTGCTTGCATATGTTTAAATGTGACCAGTGTAGTTTCAATGCTCCATCAAAGTCACCTGAAGATACCATTAAGGGGAGAAAGGAATAGACAAATGATGTATACAAATTAAAATTTTTTTTCTTTCATATAAATCTGATTTGATAAAGAAAACATTGAAAGTGTGTACTCGGTCGGTCGGCGTTGTTGTAATAATATTAAAATTGTCAAGTTTAATACTTCAGCTAAATGTCTTTTTTAATTCACTTAATTCTACTCCATTATCTTAATTATATACGGCATAATTTGGTTGTGTTTTTAATTGTTAAAAGATGAAAAAACAAAAAATGATGATAAATTTGGTCAAAATGTTCTACATTAAAGACTGGCTTGAAGGTTAAAGGGGTCCAATGGAATGTACACTAAAAAATGTAGAGAATGTGACATGTGATTGTTTAGGACAATCTTGTGATGAAGTTTGGCCCAACTTGACAATAGACAATATTAAAATTAAGAAATCTAAACTAAAATATACCAAAAGATGCCGTCTTCTAAGATAAAGTTATTTTTGATTATTCATCTATTCTATTGTTGTAAATTTTGATTCACCACCAAAAAAGAGTAAGAAATTATGGACATAAAGATTTATGCCTTTTCTCTCTTTCTCTACTTTATTCTAAATTGTTTACTAGCCACACAAGCCGACCGGATGTGTTACCAAACAAAGGATAATATTCTTTTAAGCAATGATGAGAGAGAGAGAGAGAGAGAGAGAGAGAGAGAGAGAGAGAGAGAGAGAGAGAGCAAACACATCACTCAAATACGAAAACGAATTTAATCGGTCTAAACTAAAATGGAAAAGAGAAAAGGAGAATAAACGATGAAGGGTCAAATTGCTAATAAATTTAATGTTTAACTGTCCAGGTAAGACAACCATTCTTTGACAATGTTTGTCGACTTGCAAATGAATCAACTGGCACATAATCGTGTTCATTATGTATGGCATAAATGGTGTTAACAATCGACACAACCGACCAATGAACGTTACTATGAATACTATAATAGTTGATTGGTCTTGTCTAGACTCACGTAATGGTGATGAACGGCGACGACATAACAACAAAAAAAATATCGAACTAAATTGGAAACACGAGTCGTCAATTAAGATCATATCCAATCTTTCAAAATTATTTTTAAACTATATAATAATCTGACATGAACAAAATAGAATATGTATTACACATACCGAGCATTTGATAGACGATTCCCAGGTTGGAGCATGCCCGTGCTTCTCCGGCTTTATCCTTGGTGTTGAGTGCAATATCTAATTGTCGTTCATACCATCGTTTTGCTTGAATATGATCATTCATACATCGAGCTGCATGTCCCAAACCGGCATATGCTTTCGATTCAATAGTACGATCACCAATCTCTTGCGATATTCTCAACACTTGCTCATGAAATTGTATTGCCTGTTCATAGTGTCGACGGTAATGGTACGCTGAGCCGAGATTTGAATATGCTCTTGCTTCTTCTGCTTTATTGCCTAACAATTTAGCCAACTTTACATGTTCAAGGTGACATTCGATTGCCTTTTCAAATTCACCCGATGCAAGATGGACGGCGCCCACATTTCCGATCTCTCTAGCTTCGGCCAATGGGTCGCCCAATTTGCGTACAAGTTGTAAACATTGTTGATGACTGGAGATTGCATTCTTGAGATCGCCGATCGCCGAATAAACATGACCGAGTGAGGTAAGTGCGAGTACCGCTTGTTCTGTGTGTTGATTCTTCATTGCCAACACCAATTGATATCGATGTTCGGTTAATGCTTCCTTATAATTACATTTAGCAAAATATGCTGAACCAAGATTTCCATGAGCACGACATTCGCCGATACTATCAGGCAATGAGACGGCAACCTATCAAATACAAATAAAGAATAATTAGGTTTACGTTCAAATTGATGATATAGAAAAATAGGTTTCGAACATAAATCAGTATTTTATCTAAGATAATATTGTACTCAATAAAAATGAACAAAACTAAATGATAATTATGAGATTGAGAATAATCGTTATTAGAAATCAAATTTCAAATCAAAATAATATAGTTTAATTTGTTTTGCTTTAGTGCAAAAACGTGCTCCATCCGAATAAAGAGCGGTGGCAAATCGACATAAGCCAGAGACTTGTTGCATGCAGTTTGTGATAGCAACGAGAAAAATTACGATAAATAACTCAATGTGACGTTCGAACGGTGGTGGCGACGATGGTTCCCGATGTGCCATTGCATCGATGTTTTGACAGCAAAGCTCAACGAATTACGGCAGACCTACGAAAATGTGATTATGGCCGCGATTCGCGAGAGACAACGACGACGCACGTCTATATGACCAATGTGGTGTTGATCAACGATCAACTAATCTTTATTTTTTTTTTGTTGGTTGGGTTTGTCAATCGACCCAATGGATGGCTGATGATGGCAATGATCATCATCAACATCAACTTGAGAACACATATCGAGAAAGAGAGATAGAGAGAATGCGTGTCTCGAGTCGAAAGCGAGTGCAATGTATCATCGCCGCATGGAACCGGCAATGGTATACTATAGCTACCTATGTGCTCCTCAAATAGATGATGATGCTTTTGAACGGAGGCAGTTGCCAATGCAATGATCATTCGCAGCAGGATACGAACAAGATTAAGGCTTTAATGATGACGATCATCATCATCATCATATAAAATATAAAACAACAACAACAACAATATAATGTTGAAGTAGAATGGTACGGGAATCAAGACGGGGAGAATGGACAAAAATGGACGAACAAGACCAAATGAAATGGCAATTGCAAACAATTTTGGTCTACATTGTTACAATGTGATATCTCATCACCTTTTCATTTGAAGAATTAAATGAGGAGACAAACAGAATGAGTGAATTGAAAAGTTGAACGTTGGCACGTTATCATTCTCTTCAATTGATGATGGAAAAGCATTCATCATTCGATTAGGCTTAATTGCAAATAAGGCTACCGGTTTTCTGAAATCATTTACTGAGCTTCTTCTTCTTCTTCTTTCACTCTTATTGTAAGAGATTAATTGCCATTACACGTCGATGGGCGATGACTCCACCTTTGGATGCGAGGAACGGTATCATGAACCCAACATACTAACGCACGTGCATTAGGCTAATTATGGACAACATATGGCAATGATCTTACCGTCTCATCACATCCTTCTTGTTGATAATTTTGGCCCCAGTAATTAGGCAACTCATGCTTATAGGTTTGTGTGTATACGGTGAAATAAGCAACATACGCAAATTAGTCAACCATTGAAACATTGCTATAATTGTAAAATGTAATGAGTGTGTCAATCGTTATAATAAAAATATGCAACAAGACTGAAGGATTTCCAGGTTACTTTTATAATAATTAATTGTTGTTATCGAATAACCGATAATTGTTTAAATAGGTGTACGGCGACAAATGTTGCAAATGCAATTATTACTATTGATAAATGATTGTTTTCAGTTATTTTGATAATGGTAATTTAAAATTGAATTAATTTAGATTATTATTCAAAAAAAATTGAGTATGAAATGTAAGAAGGGCGTCATAGATAGGTTTAAAAGAGATGTGTATATAAATTTCAAAGTCAAATTATATGAACACTTGTTAGCATTAGGAACCGGAGGCATCGAATGGCATCGAATTTGCATAATTTGCCCGTCAAATTTGCAATGTTAAGCTTTTCAATGATGATCACTGACTAGGGTACATCATCATCATCTTAATATTCAGCAAAGTGTGGTACCAAACAAACATCTTATAAACGACTAATCGGATTAGTAAAGACAATCCGCATCAACCAATTGGTTATGTGTCAAATTTAAGCAATCGTTAATGCTAGAAACACAACAATCGACCTGGTTGAAATGAATTTGTGCATTAAGTCCATTGATCTCTAATAAAACTTGCCCAAAAAATAAGAAGATTTATCAAAGAACAATAAAATAAAATTTTTAATTGAAGAACAACAAAAATCGTACAAAGATCGTCAAAAGTTCAAAACATTAACGTGCGTGACCATAAGGAAATTGGTTTGAGAAAACATAAACGAAACAGAGTAATTACATAAACTCCATAACCAAGATGCCGACATTCATCTGTCATCGAGTCTATTAATTAATAATGACAACAACAACAACAACAACGAGAGTAAACGTTAGGTCGTGTTGATTGTAGCATGCAAACTATCATTTCATAGTCATCATCATCATCATCATAGGCGACACTATCATTCGTCAAAAAAAAAAGGAAATGACAATGGAAACGACCAAAGACACGGGAAAATGATTATGAGAATGAATGAATGAAGATCACCATCATCAATGCGTACGTGTTCCTAAGTGAAACCTATTCATTATCAAGAGGGTGTATCCATTCATTCCAGTTCATTAACTTTTTATAGATATATAGAAGATAGAAGAATACAAACAGAAAGAAAAGTAACAAAATGAAAATAAAATCGACACTTCAATCTTTTTTTTTTTTCGGTAGCAAAGTAGAACTAGAATCAATGGTTTCATAAAAACAACGAAAAAAGCATTAATTAATCTTTCAATTAAGTAAACGAGACGGAAAGATGTTGTTATTTTTGTTATTTTTGCTTATTTCTTTGTTGGTTTGAAATGGAAACAACATTGGCGTTGACCAATTAGTTTCGCTTGACAAAATGAAAACGACCACACATTCAACACCTGAAAGATAAGACTGATGTTCACTTCATCATGATTGTATTTGTATTAGACAGTTGAATCGACGTAAAATCGTCATCATGATCGCACATTGCATTTGATGATAAGAATCGTCATCATCGCAAAGATCTCACTAAAAAAAAGGACACAAATATATCGTCTGGTTGGTCGCATTAAACCAAAATGTGCGATAAGAAACCCCTATTAAATGTCGTTCAAAGTCGCATCTATAAAAGTTACGTTTAGGATAGCACACAAAAATGAAGGAAAAAAAACTTTCCGATAATTGGTCGTTCAACAGACGCACGAGAAACAATCTAATCGAACCGAACATAACTTGTTGAATGTTTTTTGGGCCAAAAATAGTAATCATCATTATGATCGGCGAGATCTATATGATGAATTCACCTTTATCACAAACACACACACACACATACAAATTCAATTGATACAGGTATTTAGAAAATATCAATTTCAAAAAACTAAACAAAATGACAAATTTAGATCGGTTTGTATGATTACACATATATGTTCAATCTCAATCTGTCTTAATATAAGAGAAAAAAAATGTTTCATAACTTGTTAAAACACACACGTGCACTATTATCTTTCTTTTTGAGCAAATAATATATTAAAATTGATCTAAACATATACACAAACAAACAAACAAAAAAGACAATAAAATACATTGAGTAATTTGATAAAATCAAGTAAACCAAGACAAGATAAATTAAGATGTCGGATAATTTAGTGAAACACAGAAAAATTGTAACGATGTATCTAGCAAAATGGCCGTTGAGATGAATCTCATGGAAACAAAAAACGAAAAATGCCATTAGTTGTTTCGGTTTTCTCTCGAAAGCGAGAGAAATAGAGACATAGATGGTAACGTCAGATTATGATCGCGCCACGATTTACGACAATTTGCTCAAATTGGCCCTAATTAGTCCTCATGCACATTTAGTGTCTATTGTCCACATCGGTATGGGAACCTTCCATAAGTTATTTGCGCGCGCGCGTTCGCGGTTCTTCGGTTCATTCCCTACCTTGAATGGTTCGCGGTCAAAAATAAAAAAAAAGACCAAAGATAGAAACAAACATGGAAGCAGCAGCAGCAGCAAAAATGAAAACGATAACAAAGTCAAAATGTGTTTTCATGTTAGTGTCTACAGCTAAAAGAACGAAACGAAACGAAACGATATGAAATGAAATCACTCACCTGGAGGTCCTGTCTCATGTATGCGATAGCAATGTCCAACTTGTTCATGGCCCAATATGCGGAGCTAAGAGCTGATAAGACCGAGCCACGCAACTTCATCGAACTGGTGCCGATCTGAAGGGCTGCCTCCAATACTACGGCGGCAGCCGCAAAATGACTCGATGATAGTAACTCTTGTCCGACGACCGATGTGATCACGAACGGTGATAACGAATTCATCACCTGCAATTGACGATAGATTGGCTCCAATGTGGCACGTAACGGCGACTTCATTGCCGTCTCCACTAATCCAGAGAATAGTTGAATCGATTTGGAATCTTGCGCCAAACCTGAGGCGAATGCCGCCAATGCATCAGCATAATCTCGTTGATACTATTGATTGTTTTGAAAAAAATAAATAAAGAAAGAAAACAATTCGATTAGTTAATAATTTCAATAATAATAATGATTGAAAAGTGGTTATTAATTATTAGGTTACTGTTCACAGTTCAATTGGAGTGGAATCATTTCGTATATAGGAAAATAAGAGAATTCAACCCACACACACACACACACACACTTGCACAATTATACACTTTATATTAACGATTTAAGTAGTAGTTTGAATTTATGATTTACGCGTAAATAAATTCAATGTGAACCATTCTTCATTACTCTCAGTTCGACATTCAACATTTGCAATGGTGCCATTGGCAATCGGTTAAATCATTGGTCAACATTAAAAAAATTTGATACAACCATCGGCAATGAGTTTGAAATATATAGAATCTAAATTGCAAATTGATACCATCACCAACAAGAGTAACAACAACGAAGAAAAAAAAGTTACTTTTCTTCCATTTCCTCCTCCACTCATTCACCCATCACAGATGGTCATCTAATGATTGGTCTATGTTGAACATCATAATCCGAAACGTTCGAATAGGAAAAGTCATTCCATTGTTAATGATTTATCTACTTCAACCCAAAAGAAAAAGAAATATGGTCAATAATTGATAACAACCGAGAAAGAATGGAAAAGAGGTACAAAACTATTCCTTCTAAGACGAGACATGACGAATCATTCATTCAATGATTCCATTGCGATGATTCAATCAACCAATTTGATTGATAAATGAATAATAAAAAAAAGTATTTTTGATGAAATGTCAAACATTAGACTATGATGATTGGTACATATAAATAAAATTCTTGGAAATATAAAATAGCGTCGGTTGTGGGATGCAATAATAATGATCATTACATTAAAGTTCCATTAGATTCGGCACAATTTCACAATTGTTTGCGTTTATTCATCCGGAGAGAGAGAAGAAGATATGCAACATGGTTCAAAGTTTGGAATGTTGTTGCAATCGTGCAATTCGAGGAAAACGGGAGAGCGAAAGGCGCAATTACCGACAATATCGGACATTTCAAGTTGCTAGATTCAACATCAACCAAAACATTAATAAAAAAAGGATACTGAAAAGTAGAAGAAGAAAAAGAAAAAGAAGAGTACTGGATTGGAAGCCAACAATTACTAAAATTGGCGATATAGCTTGGGTTCTAAAGAGCATCAATTGATGAATGCATGTGTTGCAAAGTAGCAATTAGCTATTAGTGCAAAACGATATTACAACTCACACACATCTATAGATTACAAATTCCAATCTCTCGGTAGGATGAATTTCACTTGCTTCAAGCATTCATACTAAAGAAAGAAAAAAATATCAAATGAACAAATTTACATGTCGCCCTAAACCAACTTTTACCCTCGAAAACAAAAAGAAATATAGAAGGTATCAAAGCGTAAATTAAGGGGCAAATGTGAAACAGAATGGCACCTTTCACATATGCCAATGAATGTATTAATTTCAATTAACTGTCAAATTATCATCCCGTCCAATATGTGCTCAGGGTTCATTCTCGATCAATCAAACGAACGAGACGCTAGAAACTTAAGGTTCCAACGGTTAGTCCAAAGATAAGAGGAATGAAAAGAGAAAAAAAAGAAGTAAAGGTCAATTTTTTCTCCTAATAAAAAAACGTGATCAACTCCAAATGAACAACAATTGTTGAACAAATCAATCACAATAATTATCATTATTTACGCACTTATATTTGTGAATTGAAAGATCATTTTACATCCGCATCAAACAAATCAAGAAAAAAAACATGAACTGAACATAAAAAAATATCGAATGTTTATGAACCTTGAAAAAAATTAACAACAAGACAATTTGTATGGAATACAAAGGAATGCATTGAGGTGCTGACACTATTCGTACTCGAATGAGAAAGAGGTCCTTAAGTATATTGAAATATGAACACAATATAAAGACAGCTCAATAAAAACAAAGAATTGTCCATTTGTTCATTTGACGACAGGTAAGATAGGGAGAAAATAAGACGATTTTTGTCTGCCCTTGTGGGGGGCAGTTTTCAGGTATCGTATCAGGCTTGTCTTTCTCTTCTTAGTTCCCTTTTATAATGATAGTAGCAGACATAAATGGTCAGTGACAATCGAGTCGATCGAACTGGTCAAACGACTCAAACTCAATTTGCTGGAGGCTACAACGGACAAAATGTCACAAATGCGACAAGTCCAAAGTGAACAGAAAAGTCATTCGTCTACAATTACGGGACACATATTGAATGTTTCATACCAAAGTACACTTGATTGAGGATATAGATTAAATTCCAAAGTTATTGATACAACGTTTAAGAGTGTACCAAAAATAAGTTCGATAACGAAGAATGGAAAAAGAATAGAGTTCCAATTCGAAATCAATGCGTTTTGATAGAAACATTACCGGTTGAATTATTATATATGAATAATAAATGGTAGTTTGATTTGAAAGATAAATTGAGGTCGATGAAAATAACTATATAAGAAATAGAAATAGAAATGAAACGAGAATTTAAGTTTCAAATGAATTGGACAAGTTCGACCACTTTTTGGTGTGACAGATTGTGAAGAAATTCTTTCAATTGAATGGTGAACGACGTTATCGATGTCTATCAACCGAACATGTCAGTTTGATTTCAGATTCAATAACGAAACCAAAAATAAAACGTAAAAAAACAAAATAATCGATCATAGTGTGGACAAATTGATGGCAATCACGACAATTGTCGATACTTCTTTTCAATCTCAGATTCGCACGAATGAACAGAACAGACACGGATTCCGAGTGATCCATTGACAATCGTGACAATGAATTGAGAAAGTTTGACATTTGATGACAAGATGATGTGAAAATCTTACCTGTAATGCAATTCCTTGTCTATAGTATGCCTTACTCCATGTTGGTTTCAACTCTCTCGCTTTGATGGCATCCTGTAATGCCTTCTTATACTTTCCCAACCGACAATAGGCGGCAGAACGATTTCCATAGACGATATGGTTGGTGGAATCGAGTTTCAATGCTTCCGTATAAAGACGAACGGCACCGGCAAAGTCACCATCTTGTATCGATTGTGATGCATTACGTATCAATTCGGCGAAAGCAGTTCGAGACCCATTATTGGTGGCCGTCGATGAGGACGATTGTGACGATGTTGTCGTATTGGCATCCAATTCGATTGAGGTAATCTGTTGTCAATAAAATAATAAATCAAAATATAACAAATTGGTTAATAAATTGAAACAACTCAATATGGGTTTTGAGGAATATAAGGCAAAAAAAATTGGGGAGAGAACACCTAATATGTTTTGAGTCAAACAACATGATCGGCAACAACACAAAATCTTTTGATCATTCAATATTGCCGAAGAAAATAAGGCAACACAGAGGCAAACATTGGCAGGTCACGATTGTCAATAAATAACATTCGCACCATATTGAGGGCATAAGAAAAATATCAAGATATAATTGCATAAAAAATCCAATTCCGTTCCATGTGTGTTAATATAGACAAAAAAAAACAAGATCAAACACACACACAATTACAACGGGAAAAAAGCATTCGAAGATTAATTATCGCAACAAGTTAAACCGATTTGCTACTATGTAATTCACATTTTGTTTGTGCGGTGTTTCCATAAATGAAAACGGAAAGATAAAAAGCTTAAGAAATCAAATTGATCAAATGAAATGCATAAATGAATTGATGAAGAAGAAAATCCAATGACTTTATAATATCAAACCAAAAGATAATTAAAAGTAATAATTCAACCATGTAAAATGGGTGGGGAAATCCATCTTTGAACATAGGGTTAAATGGCATCAGGAAAAAAATCAAATTAGGAAAAAAATTGGAAGTAATAGATTGCTCACCAAATTACGCAATACAATTTGTACATAAAATCGAGTAAAGAAATGAATTTCTTTTTATTCAGAATAAGGCTACTCAATTTAGTACTTTTATCATAAAAGCTAAACCATCTGTTTTGGGGAATAGAAACAATTCTATAAACAATGACACGAAATTAATCAATTCTATGCATTCATTCTCAGTTGAGACACAAACAACATTAGGTTAGATTGTGTGTGTGACCCTCCAAAATGTTTATATGTTAGGGCTCGATCAATCGAATCAAATTGCAAATTTGAGTCCGACATAAAGCAAAACAACAGAACGAACAACAACAAATGTTTGAAATGATTCGTCTTGTACACGCAACATGTTTGCTCGTAAACATCGTGACACGCAATGTAAGAATTCTCATCTCATGTCTGAATGTTGGTGGTCCATTGCATGTGCCAGGATAAGGATGATGATGCAAAATGGCATCGACAACAATAATTTGCCTTTTGTCTTTGTTTGTTAGCACAAATGCTGTGTGTTCGTGTCGACAACCAGACAACAATTGAGATCAGGCAAGAGAAAGAGAAAGAGAGAGAGAGAGAGAGAGGTAGGTTAGATGGAATGCAAATAACAAATCAACAAACTCGAATCAAACAAAAGTAAAGAAGAGTGAGAGTTTATGAACTTTAATTGTGGCCGTGAGTTATTTAATCGTAAATCATAAGGTGAAATGGCCAAAATGAGACGAAACGAAAACACGATGTGACTATCATCATGATTGGCAACCTTGAAACATGAGATCTCGTCAATCGATGAAATGAACCAGGATCAGTGACATTGAGTGTGTTCATAAATGATAAGAATTTTAAAAATTGAGATGTTTTGAAGGCGACAACTGACGACTGTCATCAATCAAGATGTAAATCGATTTTTTTTCGTTTAAATGAAAAATGAAATAGTATTTTCAATCGTTTAAATATAGTTTGATTGGCTAATTAAATCAGAATCGTTTATTTTTATATAGATTTACATTTTTTAACCAGTTTATGCCGTGAACTTTTTTTTTGGGTTACATAATGAGCTTTGACGAATTTTTTCAAACTTTAAAAAGAGAAACGAGACAAGAATATTAGTTGAACAGATTTGTAATAGACAATCATTTGAAAATGTGTATGTGTGGTTGGTCTGAAAACCCATTTACGAACAATGAATGATCAAATGGCACGAATTCGATGCAATCAAAGTGGCATCTAGCATAGTCGCACTTAAAAATCTTATTTTTTCTGGTGACCATTAACCATCAACATAACCCTCTTTTAGCACGATAGATTCGATCACTCATCTTTCACTTCCCTCTCTCTCTCTTTCTTTTTATACAAACCAATTACCCAAACATAAGTCGTCAATGTAGACAAGATTGAATGTGGCCAACATTTAGCAATGATTGCCTTCGGGCGATGCCATTTGATCCAAAAAAAAAGAAGAAAGAACAGGTTCAACTTAGTCAATTGTCAATGATTTGGAGTCGAGTTATATGACGAAGACGACGACGAGTACGATGAGTCAATTTGTGTCTAACAATTTTCATTGTTTGACCATAATCGCACGAGGAGGTGAATACAATCAAATTGGGTAGTCTCAACATTTGACGTTTTGATGGTATCCGTGTCGAAGACCATTTGCCAACAAAAACAACAACAAAAATAATGTCGAACCGGAGCACAGTAAACTAATTTACAAATTGAAATTGCATCTAAGTCCGTTCAAAAGAATAGACTTGTTAATGGCATCATCTGTGCAAACTAACTAAACTAACAATCATCATACACACGAACGTTCGTAGAAATAAAAGGGGTAAAAAAACGGAATAAAAAGAAAACAATTTGTAATGATAAGAGTTCAAAACAGAAAACTTACTTAACCGAAGAACTAGAAATCTTAGATAACCAAAACAACACTAATTGGTACTTCTTTATAATTGCAATGAAGAGTTCGTCATCAATTTGTATGTGTATGTCTCTCACTATCAAGTGAATGTTTTTTTTTCAAGGCAATCGGAATCGTTCATCTAATATTTCCAATGTTGGCAACTTGTCACTTGTTATTAAACAGTGCTTTATAATTAAGTTGCCAATTGTAAACTGAACCTGAATTTTCATGTTTCACTGAACAGTTTCATTCCAGTCAACATACCCGAAAGCAACAATTAAATTTGGTTGCTTGGTGATTATTGTGCAATCGAAGGGGGTAAAGACATCTATGTTTATGGTATATATAAGCATAAGGAATTAATTTAGCATCACGATTCAATCGGAACATTCAAAATGTTCTTTCTTTTCATGATCAAAGGCTCATGATCTAGCTATGCAATGCTATTCCATCTATTGATCGGACTATTGACAATGGGGTATTTAATTCGGAGAAGCCATCGAATATAATGTGAATACATGGAATGTAATGCGGATCAATTTCGGTTTTTGTGAAACCAAAAAAAAAGCGCTCTTCTTTGATCGTCTATCACATGATCACAATAGGATTGATGTCATCGTACGATCGATGGGTTTCAATGTAAAATCGTTCACAAACGATTGGTGGAAAGGGTCGAGTGATTAGTACAGTGTCGATGACCGACCCATTCGACATGGGTCGTTCAATTTATATTGAATACACAACTAAGACCCGATTAGACCTACAGACTAATTAACGATCACAACAGTAACAACAACAACAACAGCAGAGAAAAAAGGCTTACGGCAATATGATGGGACGAAAGACCTGATGGTTTTGGTACACAATCGTCATCACTCGAATCATCATGATTATAACAATGTAAATTTTAAATAGAGCGTACATTTTTTTATATATAAGAGAATGGTAATGGGAAAAATGACGATGACGACGACCATGATGAAGAAGTGGACCAAAATTACAATTTAATTAGATCTTGTTATGCATGGCTCTGTTATTAGTGGGCCCGATAAGTGCCGGGTACGACCATCGTCGCCGTCGTCGAATGAAAAATCAAGGTAAAAAAAAAGTGAAGCCGTATTCATCATCATTAGCTTGTCTCGTGTCGAGCAGCCTTGAGCCTCAGAACTGAACCAAATGGCGAATCGACCACTGATCGAACGACCAAAAACACATACATACACGCAAAAGTGAAATGAAATAAAAGGTAAAAACATATAAAATTCGTCAATTATGTTTCAAGCCGTATCGGAATTGGCTATAGTTCTCCCGCGAGTCCTACACTCCAGTCCCATTTGTCTAATGGCAGTGACAGCGATAATAATACGGCTTGATACACAAGTCCAAGAAATATACGAATAGGTGAGTGAAAGAGAGAACAAGTCAACAAACAAATCTAAATAGTGAAATTTGTTGGAAAGCCATTCCATACAAAAGTGATACGGACATTGTGGTTTTACATTCTGTTGGTGTTGTTATTTTTTTTTACATCGCAATCAATCAGTAGATGCTACACAAGATTTGAATATGCAACATTGTTCTTATCAATTTGCATAAAATTTCACTTTTACTAAATCTCTTAATTTGTTCACAACTAATGGCACAACTAATGGGCTCAATGATGCTCTTCATGGGGTTTGGCAGCATTTGGCATTCCTACCCACTGACAGAATCTAAGCATGGAGCAACAGGTTTCAAACCTTCAATTGATTATCTAGTCAAAAGTGTACATCACCCAAAGATAAATTAAAATTAAAAAAAAGGTTCAAGCACGAATAGTGCAACAACAGATCAGAACGGAACAGAAGAATGAATCGAGATGTAATTCATTCTACGCGCAATTTGCCGACAAAGCTAATTAGATTTTATAATGAGATGTTTTGGCCGTTTCCAGATGCAAGAAGCAAGCAATCTGTCCAATTAATATACGTTGGCAAGACAAACACATTTGCACATGTTCACGATCCAAGAAAACAATCTTTCTTCTTATGTGTATACTAGTGTTGTTGTTGTTGTTGGTTAGAAATTAGTGGTTCAGGTTTCAAGCTTACCTCTTCAAGTTCGATTGAATTTTTCGAATCCATCGTAGAAGTTTATTCTTTTCTTTTTTCTATACTGAGGTAAAGTTGATTTCGTTTGAGTTTAGAGTTCCTCAAATGTTCATGTTTAGTGTTGAACATCGCATCATATCACTGTGATTTATGTCCCGTAACTTTGGTGGGTGAAATATGAAACTGACATCGAGGGTTGCACGAAACTAAACGAAACGAGACAGACAAACAGACCCATAAATTGAAGGGTAAAGTATGAAGACAAGTTTCAAAACAATTTGTTGTTTTTTTTTCTGTGGTTTTGTAATGTTTTGTCGATGATTTGACGCTGATCCAAGCATTGAATTGATGATAAAAGACCAAACAAACATAGGCACACAGACACACACACTTGAGACTGGAGTGCAAACTCTGGGTCTCAATGAACAGCAAACAAACACTAAAAGGGGGAAATAAATAAAACACTTGCAACTATGTCCAGAGAAGTTCAGAGACTAGAAGAAACCAAGAAACACAAACTTATACAAACAAAAACCCATAAATGGGATTAGATTTTATGTTCAACAGGCATTACAAGATATGACAGTTCACAATGTTGATGCTCCCAGATGATATAAAATGTCGTTTGGAAAGAAATTGGTAAGAATGCGAAACGGTGTGCGTGTTTCGTTCTTGTGATTAAAGACCTGAACATTCACACACAAAACGAACTTGAACACCATTCAAAAAAGGAGAGGACGGGTTTTAGTTTGCTGCCATTCGACGACGACCAACACGATTTGACGATTGCGACACATTCGATTTATGCACCACTAGAATGGACGACGACGATGACAACAGAAAAGAACGGAGGTTGTGCACGGTATATTCACGTTGAATGCCGCCGACCGACTGGACGAAGGTAAAGGACCATTGGACGTGATCGTCGCGAGTCTCCAGTCATCAAGTGAGAGTGTGGTGGTAGTAGACTATTGCCTTCTGCTCTTGCTCTCTTACCATTACCTTAGCTTTTCTGATATTACCTAGCCTAACCTGTTGGTGGTGTCCAACAGCCTGAACCAAGAAGAATAAAGGGAGAGAAAGAGAGAGAGAGAGAGAGAGAGGTGAGTGGAAGCAAACATGCTCTGATGCTGTCTAAAATCGCTTCAAGACAAGCGAACACATTAGACCGTCGAGTCGAGTCGAGCCGAGTCGGCCAAACACATCACAACCATTATTCGAGTGGTCCAATCGTCAGTCTCAAGTCACTTCTTTCTCGACGGGCTTTTATGCCAAAGGGCAAACGACCATTTCTCTACGATGCATTAGGTGCAATGAGCAAAAGGAACAGAATAATAACAACAACAACTGCAGCAGCAGCATCAACCAAATATAAGGAGACCTTTGCCCAGGCACAAGATCATACTTGAACGTTGTCTCGGATGCTAAACAACATGAAAAACGCGTATTGACATTCACTCGCGCACTGGGTCCCAGGCTAGGGAAAGTGGTTCACAAACAATCTTTTGAGTGATGATCGCTATTTGTTGCATAGTCATAGTTGCACTATTATTTGTCCCACCATTTAAAAGATATCGTCATACTAATGGAAGTTCACATATATGATCAAACATCTGTTCCTAAGGTGATGGTGCATGATTTCTTTTTTGATCATTTTCAATGAAAGAAAAAAAATGAATACATTTTATCACCAACAAAACGGTAGCATTACTATTCGACTAGGACTCGATGAAAGCATTAAGTCTTTTTTCTCTTCTACTTTCTTTCTCTTCCTTTGATCGCCAATCCCATTTACTATCTTGTCCCCTTTTATACTATAGTCGACCCCCATCTAGTAGTAAACTATTGATCAACAAACTGGACAAACTGTCAATCGATTAATGGCAACACACCGAGAACGACATTGGACACTTCAATAAAATATCGCCAAAGTGCATTGTGATTCAAGCCGATCAGTGAGCGTAACATGGGCCCAGTCCTTATGCTACGACAACTGGGGATTGGTGGTGAAATGAATTGTTCAATAAGGTACCAAACGCTTCAATGGCGATCAATAGATTTGAACGTACTCGAAAGGGGAACATTCAAATGGGAATAAATTTGGCACCGAATTGGTCTCGGAAGAGATTCGAGAATCATGTGTGCACACAACAATTGGTGATCCAGTTATACTATGGTGAAGGCCAAGTTTATTGAGTCACTTTATAATTGGAGTGTGGAATTACGGGACCAAAGTGGCATTAGTTACGGAACGATTCATTGCTGGCATTTGCGTTGTCGATTGAACAAGAAAGGCTTGTCGGTATCAAGTGAAGTGAACTCGTGTAGGAGGAAATGGAAAGAAAATAGCTGTGTACTCAGTCATCACCATGTCTCGGTAAAAAAACAAACATTAGCTTAGGACCAAAATGGAACCCATCATCAGTAGTGGTCGGTCTCATCTTGGCACCGTTTCAAGGACGAGACATTACGACCAACCGCGGGCCGACAACGAACCTTAAAGTTACAATAATTAGTGGGCAAATGCCGCTTTATGTTTACCCGTTCTTGTTAAGTAAGGAAAAAGGAACGAACGTTGGAAAAGAGTTCGTCTCAATTACCTAAAAAAAAACACGACGAACCGGCAGTGTCAAATAGTTGACGCTTCGAATCTTGAATTGAGTGTCGATTAGATTTACAGTCGAACCGCGTTGATTAACGTCGGCAGAGACGATAGCGGCGACAACATTGATATGGTCCCGCCACAAGGTACTTGTGGTGTCGATCAGGATCCAACTTTAAAGTGTCGCCGACACACTTTGGTCAAAATAAAAATGTTAAAGTGCTCATAAACAAACACAAACCATTTGTGAATAATATCTATAATGGACTAAACGATTATCATAAAGATGAAAATAAAGAATAAAATAATTAATCTACATTGAGGAAGGCAACTATCAGTTTGATAACAAAAATCAAACCGAAATAAAGAATGTTAAATTTGTGTTTAGAAAATTTGGTGCTCTAACATAAGAAATTATATCGTCTCAATACATAATGGTTTGGAATTTAAATTGTACACAACACTCAACAAGTTGAACAATGACAATATTTATCAGAACGATCACATCTTATAAGCAGACACATCTGTTACATGGTCCTAGACTAAATGGTCGAAACAAGGTCGAATGCACACAATAGACGATACACACAATAGGGTCTTTACCTGTAAAATGAGCAACAACAGTAATACTCTTTATGCAGAAGAAAAAAAAAATGTCGAAACCATTTTGGTTGGTAAAGACCATCTGATTAGATTAGATGACAACAATTGGATATACCATACATGACAGATCACGAGCAATATTACACTAAAAGCGTGATAATAGATATCCTCCCCCCAAAATCTATTACAAATGCTTGGTTGCATTGTTGATGTGAATGGGAATGTGAAAACATGTTCAAATGTTTCACATGAAATATAAAGAGAATATTATGGCCGTACGCTTTTTTTCAACTATATTCTCAACTCTTTTGGTTAACTATGAAATATTGCGATTGTGGTGCGAAAATAAAAATTGTACTCGTTTTATTTATATCCATCCATTGTTAAATAGTTATTTATTTTTGCCTTGTACATTGTCATCTAAATATAATGAATTCTTTTAAGTCTTCTTTAAAGTTGCAAAATTTATCTTTAGGCGCAAGCCCTCATAGACAAACACGATATTGTTAGGCAATCGAATAGACTGCCGATGGACAAGAAAATGAAATGTTTTACTCATTCAATCAATAGTAAATCAAAAAAATAAAAATAAAAATAAAAATGTTCATCAACAAATAGTTGAATGATCGGTGGCCTCATGCCATCAACACTAAGGTTAACCTAATTATATAATGTTGCCGAACTCACAAACACTTGACTTATACATGTTAATTGATTTACTAACGTTGGTTGAATCAAGTTTTTCTAGTCCATAGTCAATGTTCAAAGGGTGATTTTATGATGAAAAAGAAAGAAGACGAAAGAAGAAGAAAGAAATGAGGAAGAAATAAATATGATCGTCAATTGAAACAAGATCGACTAATGGGTAGCATTGACTAGAGCGGTCGAAGTGCACAAACAAACGTTCCATCATCTAGAATCGTAAAATTTCCATCAAACACAACCAAAGATCAACTAATTGACCCACTCTACTCAAACATTGACCCACACTATCTGATTGATCATTTCATCGTTTAATTTAATCGTTAACATTGAATGGGTCAATTGTGATTGATTCAAACGTATTGAATTTAGTCGATTAAGATGGTTGTAAAGCATTTCATCAATTCTATAAACAATGGAATCAGAAAAAAGTCTGTCTAACAACTTTATTAGTTATTTTTTTGCTTACCGGTTATAACCATATCTATACAAATTTAATTCATTTATTCCATCCATATTATTATACTTATATATATTACAACGACAAACGATAATGATAAATTGAGATTAACATTTAGATTAACCATTAAATAAAATAATTAAATTCAATCATTTCATTTTTGCCGTCCTCATTCGTCAAATGCCATTTTTCAGGCAATGGGGATCATATCATGGTTATTTTGTTTACTTGATTTCCAATGCTAACACCTTCGGCAGTTCATAAAAAATAAAAAAACTAATAAAATATTTTACAAAAATAAATTTTCTAAAAATCTAAGAAAAACATTGAAATTAAAAACCTAAACAATAATATGTTGTTTATTAAAGAAGTAAACCCAATTGACCACCTAAATGATTTCACAATTTCAATGGCGGTGGTCGTGAACAATAATGGATTGACACAAACGATTATATTCGTGACGAGTTTGTCATATTATTAAAAATCACTTAGTCGTCGAGCTTATGTTCACCTTTAAGATTGATCGAAAATGAATCAGCAATGATAACATTTTTTAACCGATTGACTACGATAAAAACAAGTGAAAGTCGCCTACGTTAAATAATTCCGTCAAGAAAAGAGATGATGATGATGAGGATGAAGATGGAAAAGTGGAAGATGAGATAGATGAGTAAATTGAAAGCCAATTTGTGCGCAAACAGTTTACATTACAGTCGGCATTGCATAGTTTTAAAGTAAATAAGGGGGAAATGTGATCGTATAGAAAGAACGATAATGGACAATCCGGTTGAAAACTTGGACTTTTTTCTTTCGATCAAATATACCCTCTCGTTCACTTGTGATTCACGCGTGGGCACAATAAATCAAAGGCCACTTGCATCATGCTCAACCAAAACATCCACACTTGTGTGAGTATATCGACTCTCTCTCTCTCTCTCTCTCTCTCTCTCTCTCTCTCTCTCTCATCTAGATAATTGATTGAAAGGTAGTTGACTATTGGTCATTTCGGTCTTTGGTATCATCGTCGTCACTCAAAGACAAGTGGCCATCTCCAACACAAAAAACTTTAACTAGCCTATTGGATATGCATTACGGCTAGTTTCAAGTCGTTTCCTCTGTTTCAATGTTTGCTTTTGATTTGCTCGACAAAGTGTCGGCATATGGATAAAAGAAGAAACGAAAAGAACAGCCGGTTCGAACACACACTTTGATGATTTAGTGAAGAATCTATTAGTCAAGGCAAACACATATCGAATAAAGAAGAGAGAGAGAGAGAGAGAGAGAGAGAGAGAGAGAGAGAGAGAGAGAGAGAATGCGATCATACACTGAGAAAAATAATTTGCATTTTAAAATATATTTTTAAAAATTTTTACTTTTTCAAAATATATTTAAAAAAAACTGATGATTTTAAAATATATTTTGATTTGCAAATTTTTTCAAAATATATTTTAAACTTATTTTTCTCAGTGTAGGGTCAAAGTTTGCGATTCATCGAATAAGTCGAATCCAAAGAAGAAGAAAATTGTTCCAATCGACAATGGTCAATGGTTGATGATTAGTCTTTGAACGTACTACATAGGAAACGAAAAATGAACGAAAAAAAAAACATTTACAATCTACAATTATGTTAGGGAAAAGTCTCAGACTTTTTCATTGGTTTGTAAAGTTACAATCACGAGTATATATAACCGACATATCATTAAAATTACATTTGCACGTCCGTTTCGTTATTTCAACAAACTTAATGTTTTGGAGTAGAATTTCAAGTTGTCACCATTCTATAGTTGAAATTCCTGTATCATTTGTGAAAATTGTAAACAAGTGGCATACTGCCACAGAATGTACCATTAGTCTATGTGCTGAGAAAGGTCATGGTCATTCAAAGATGATTAAAGATAATACAATTTAAAATCAACCATTGTGATCGATAATCTATTTGTGTATATGCACGCTTCACAAACAGATCAAATCAAATTGTAAAGTTAGTAGCATTTTTTTTCTTTTTTGGTTGAAAACTAGATTGAAAGACTAGACCATTGGGCGGTAGAAATGAAAGATGCTAACACGCCTGAACTACTTTGAATCGGAGGCGAACTATTTCAAAAGGGCATGACCTATTGAAAAGGGAAAGGTCAAAATGGCTACCAAATTTCTGAGGAAGAGGAGACTGACGAATGACCTTGCATCAATAGCGAAAATTGGTAAGCGAACGAGAGGAAGAGAGAATTGGCAGACTGACGCCAGTGTCTTCAGACATCTAGCATCCACAACATTCCATTGTGAATATTCCGCCCCCTCTATTTTCCATCTTCACTTTGAATCGTTCCAAATGATTGATTCATCTAATGTGCGTATGTGCAAGAATGGGATACAAACAATCGATTTCATTTGAAGGAAACTGTACTTTTCCAAACTAAAGCAAATGGAATTGAATGACAATTGCCAACTATAGTAATCGTAGCCACATTCAATGCCCATTATTAGTGGTGGATATACACTGGAACCATTTCCGAATAGATGGTCGTCAAATATAAGGTGTACTGAACAAATCAATAAACACCTACAGTCAAGTTGAAGCTCAATAGTCTCTAATCAAATCATCATCATCATCATCATTGAAACGGTGTTGTAACACTTGGTTGCCAATTGATACCTACAGTTTTAGTACATTGATTCGCATCGTCGAATATCAAATATAAAGTGGAAATAGTACCACCCTAAATTTATTCAAATTTTAAAATCGCGAAGCGATCGGCCGGCGGCTGGTAGTGATAATAATAAATAAAAAGATAGCATTGTAATTATGAATTGATTAGTAGTAAACGAATTTTAAGCTGTTTGTAAAGCATACAGGAAAGCATGCTCACAATATAGTAGTAGAATTTGTAAGCAATTGAATTCAAAATTAAGCTTGTTTTTTTCGTATTGTCAGTCATATGAAACAATTAAGGATATTGAAGAAATAGTAAAATATCTATTTTCATCGTAAATAACGATCAAATTTCAATATTTTGCCCTGAGATAAGAAAATTGATAGCAAAACCACAGTTATTTGTGCACTAATTGTCAATTGCCGTTATTATAATGGATAGAAAGGAGAAAAAATGTTTGGTCGGTCACGACATTATCCATGTATTGCACTTAATCAGGCACATTGCGAATTCATGCAAGCAAGCAAGCAAACAAACAAGCAAACTAACTAGCTAAAAAACAAAACAAAAGAAGGTGTTCAAACTCAAATTAAACTTTTAAGTGAAGAAAACTTTAGCTGGAAAAAAAAGGCAAAAAGGGAAATGCACCAGACTTCTTAATTGGAATAGCGGCAAATAAAAGGCATGCAACACATGCAAATAATACATTACACGTTTAAGGTGTAAGAGAGAAATGGAGAGTTGTCAAAAATAAAGGGAACACGAACGAATCCGACCTTGGCGCCGAATTCGTTCGATGGTCAGCCATATATATATATCTATCTATATATCTATTGAATTGGACGGCAAATAAACGTACTGACACGAGCATACGTGTCAGGACAGCAAGGTTACCCTCACATAAATATAATATACGCGCATCAATGCAACAGGTGTATAGATGTACTTTGTACAGGTTGGGCCAATGCATTTTAGTAGTGGCGCACGCCTTTGCTGCGTTCGTGTGTGTGTGTGTGTGTGTGTGCCATTCCGATTGTACAACAAATGAGCAATGGGGGATTGGAGAATGGCGAATTAGAGAGAAACAGATTGAGAGGGAGAGAGAGAGGGAGAGAGAGAGAGAGAGAGAGAGAGAGAAGAGAGTATGTCCCATATGTCCATTTGACGTTGAACATCAAAGCATGGCTGCATGTAAATGTATACGTCTGTTTTGTTAATTGAAAGCAAAGACCCTCGATTGATTCTTCAACTTTCACTCTTTCTGTCTCTTTCTTTCTCTCATTCACTCTCTCACTCTCTCACTCTCTCTCTCCTTCATAGATCTTATGAATAAAATCAGTATGATTTTAACGTTCCTACATCACCACACATCACCCTTATGGAACATTTAGCTTAACCTTGTTTTCAATTTGATGTTCAACCACCAAATTAACATTTCATATTATTAATCGCATATATATATAAAAAATATGGTATAACGTTCATCGGATGACGACCACTTGTGATTCATACTCCAGATACGCCAATCATTGGATGAGGTGCCGACAATTCGCACGATCAAATCTCATTGGAACAGATTGGATACGTTCTCATTGTTCTCCAAAATGGGATCCAATGTAAATAATGATAGACCAGATTGGTCTCAATCAATCCATTGTACAGATATGTTGATGCATATCTTTAAACACCTTTCATTACGAGATTGTTTAAAATGTCGTACCGTTTGTAAGAGTTGGCATTCGATCGTTGATCAACATTTTCGAATGCAAACACGTTTTGAGATCAACCACTGTGATATTGTGGAAGACGAGGTATGTCATGTTATGATAATCTTAATAAAAATATAAAATAATAAAATTATTTATAAATCAATATTTTAATTAAACTTAGGATAATTTGGATACTCCAAACATGCCATTTGTGTACCAATATCAATTGTACTCAATTGATATTAATCATATATTACATTATCGTCATTTTGCTCAAGCATTATCGATGTTTCCCAATGTACGACACTTTAAATTGACCAATCATCCAATGAACGATATCTTTATTTCGTTGGTGGTCGTCTTACTACCTCGTGTGAATAAACTTGATTTTCGATCATGTTCAATCACCTCGTCGACATTGTCCAACATTCTTCATCAATCTGCCAATCAAAACCAAACGGGGAATCCCTTATGGAACATCATAAATCGTTTCTATCATCCGAAACATTTACAGGACAATGAACGATCGATCGATAACTTTCGAGATATACTACTTCAAATTACAACAAACGATCATTTAAATGAGCAATTACAACATCATCTTCGTAATGCAACACAAACGATTGAATCAAAACAAAAACAAAAATGTACAGAATCATTCAATCCTTTAACATTGAATCTTACGGACGTAAACAAAATCTCAACATGGGGATATCGATTGATTGTGGACAACTACTGTAAATTAACCCAATTATCATTGACTAATTGTGGTTTAACTGAAGATATGGCAACCGTTCTTCTTAAAGAATTACATCAAATTAAAACGTTGGATGTTGCAGACAACGAACATATTGAAGGACACTGTTTCCAGTATTTAGGTATATTGATTGATTTTATTTTATTTTTTTATGCGATAAATTATATATGAGAAATTTGTCTCTAATATCTTTATATAGCTGAAACATGTGAATCACTTTGTGCTGGTAGCTATAATCTACAAGTATCAATTCGTGATCTACTTTCGGGAATTGTTCGATCGAATAAGGCTAAGAATCTGATTCGACTCGAACTAACCGGTTACATATCGGGTGATCTACATCAATTGGAACAATTGCCACATCTTGAATGTCTCATTCTACATTACTATTGTGATCGAGTTGGCACGTCATTCATCTCATTACATTCAATTGCACAATTGACCAAATTACGTGCCCTAACCTTGGAACAAGAATATTGTTATGAGGAACGGAGCCTATTGAATTGGCCTCTCCTTCGTCCAATTGTAGAAAATTGTAAACAATTGGAACGTTTGGAGATATTGGGAGAATATGGATGGTTTCTACAATTGGACGATCAATCGTTGATTTCATTGACCAACATTGCCACCAATCTACGACATCTGACATTGATAGGTTTGATTGTATGCAAAATGGATATTTTTGAGCTGACAATGACATTGGAACATTCGTTTGTTCGTTTGTTTTTGTTTCTTTTTTTGTGTGTGTGTATATATATTCATGTAGGCAATTCGTTACGGATCACCGATCGTGGTATTGCATCGTTGGTCAAGTTGGAAACATTGGAAACGTTGAATCTAACATCGTTTGATGGCATTACCGATCAATCGATACGAACATTGGTAACCCAATTGAAACACTTGAAACGAGTGACTCTTCGCGACAATTGCCAATTGACCACCACAACGTTGGATGCTTGTGCTGATGCGGCACGCGCTAATCCACATCGAACATTGAACGTACATATTGATGAGAAACAATTAACATCCAGTAAATTATTGTTCCAATGTTTCGTAAACCATATTGAAGATATATGGTATCGAAACATTGATCCATTGATGAATGGATGGAAACGATCATCAACGAGTGACGACACCCTTCCGGGCAAAGATAATGAACCAATGTTGACATCGGCCCCACAAGCAAAAGAATCCTTTTGTGAACGGCGAAGGCTACGTGAACGATGGCCAACAAACCTGAACGTGGTGATCGATGAAAACTTGAGGCAAGTGTATATATGATATATAGAAATATTTAATATATCCTCCTATTGTTGACTTTTTGTTCAAACAAACATGATCGACTAGATAGACAATAGGGATGACATTGTATTGAACACGAACGAGTTTTAGCTTTCCCATTGGCAAGTAGATTTGTAAAGTTTAGGATCGATGACAAACATAAATATATATAATCCATCGGTGGTGATCAAAAGAACTGTGATATAAAAAGGAAAGAAATGGAGAGTAAATGAATGGATGAATGAACGAATGAATGAATGAATGAATGAGTGAATGATTGAAACAGCAGATGAAACACAAGGCTAATGTTGACGTAGATCGAGATTTCTTTCTTGTTATTGATTCAAAAATTTGAGTACGTGCTTTCCTTAAAACATGCTCATCAATGATCCAAAGAAGAAACTTGTCAAAGCATATTGACCTTTATACACTTTTTATCCTAAACAGGTCATACAAGTACAACGTTGAAGAGTTGACATTAGTGAAACTGCTTGCCATCTTCTGTAGTTCAATACTGATTATCGTCCTGATGGTGACAACATTGGCTGTCGTCGTCCTATTGCCGACCGGGATGGCCATTTATGTTTTGTATGAAAAGTTAATTGCAAACTTAGTAATGAATCGTCTTTCCGATGGATCATGACGATAGCCTTCAAATGTCTTTATGTGTACGTGTGAATGATCATATTCTATTCATTATTCATTTATATATGTGTGTGTATATATATATAAAGATAAGAAACGGGTAATGAAACCCCCTTTTTTTCATTTAAATCTTCTCTACCTGTCTCTCATTCAAACATATATGTAAACATTTAAAGCATTGTGATGACATTGGAACATTCGTATGGAACGTTCGTTCAAAACCAACGTACGTTCGTGGATTAAAATTTCCCTTGTATAAAACAAACTAAAAATGATAACAGTTTTCTTCAATGAGAAAAAGGAATCCCATACTGTTCCTATCCAGTAAACTAAAACCACTAAAGCTTAGTTAAGTTCAAATTATAGCGATAATCAATGACCGATGATCAATGACCACTTTAAGTTTATCGAAATTCGTTTTTTGTTGCCGGCTAACCAAGTTTACCCACCATTAACAATAGATGGAGTGATAATTAAACACAATTTGACCAATAAAAAGCAATGATCGTGATCACACCAGTCCAAAATAAATAAAATAATCATTGGTGAACACATGACACAAACACAAAACTCAACAAACGAATTTTTTTGTAATAATGTCGTCACAAACCGAAATTCCCGATTCGTTCATTGGCAAATATGAAATGGTAGGATCCGAATGCTTAATGGAATTTCTTATGCAAGTTGGCTTGGGAATGATAGAACGTATGGATATGGCTGGTTCAAGTTTAACGTTTGAAATCATCAAAGAAGAGAATAATTATTATAAATTCAAGTGGAAAAATGATCACAGCTCATGGGAATCGCGTTTTCGAGTGAATCATGAATTCAATGAACGTCATTTCGATGTCAGACCAGTCAAGTCTTGGATCTTTGTTGGTGGCAACACTCTTTTTTACGTTCAACAGGATGAAACTTATGTAGTAAAAAATGTAATGGAAATTATCAACGACGAAATTTATTTGAGATCGTATATTGATCAAGTTCGAGCTCTACAAATATTTAAACGTGTAAAGTATTAGACTATTAGTATATATCAATACATGATTTCCATTAATAAAATTCATATTCTTATTTGATATTTATTTATTTATTTCTAAAACTTGATTTACTTTTAATACATAATAACAACATTTACAATGATCTTCAACCAAACATTTATATCTTGACAATGACGTTTTCAACTATGTGTTGAAATGCAATAAATTGTCACGTCTGGTAAAGTTTGCACACTCACCTAACATATTTTTTGTTGATTAGAAATAGGTTTTTCAATGATTCAATATGACAATGAACAATACGTCATGTTGTTCATTTACAATTTAGTCCTTTATCATTTATTAATAATCGATGACGTTTTATTCGTTGTAGGTGAAGTTAATTTTCGGTTTTCGTTACCCTCCAAATGTACCTTCGGTTTTATATCGTAAACCGAAACACCGAGACCACGTTTCAATCGATCGACATCGGTCTTCTTCGACTCATCATCAACGAGTTCGGTGTTCATGATCAATGAGCTGGCTTGTGAAAAAGGACGTTCAGTAAAATTTGTCGTAATTGCACGATCGCCCTTCAATGATCCAATATTTGTTCCAATACTACTACCAACTTCAATCCGTGTACAATGTTCGTCGTTATTGTTCTCATCGTTGGTTTCACGTTCGTTAATCAGATTTCTCGCTCGTTGACGTTTCGATGGGCCTCTCTTCTTGCACCAATAATACATACAAAACCATATGATGAAAATAATGATGAATGAGCTGATTATGATCGAAATATGATTCGATACTTCAAGTAATTCCATCGAATTAACGTCAAATTTAATCGCAATACGAACATTCACTTATGTCCATTTTAGTCGTTGATTGTTGTACAAATTATTTCAATTAGAATGAATTAGACATTCACAATATTGTAATCATGATTACACTGTATATACACTTTTATGTATGACACCTGTTGATTCAAATTTAGTATTAATTTATTTAATTATTAGTTTACAACAAAAAATAATTAATTAATTATAATGGAAAATCACAATTCATTTGTAAAAAACATCAGCATTTCGAGTGGAAAAAAAACAATATATAAATTCTTAATTAGTTTCATAGTAATGATTTGATTTTGAAGAATAATTTAATAAATGATTTAACGATGGAATGGAACAATGGGAATCAAACGAAAAAAAAACTAAAAAAAATTATTTAAAAATTATTAAATCAATCCATTTAGTGACGGACGATTAGTGGTGGTCAATATTGATCCATTGAGTTGTTTGGTTGTACCATTTGTTATTTTAGTAGGATTTAAAGATGCCAATTTCAATGTCGTCTCCTCTTGAATGATCGCCGTACTCGTTGGAAAGTATTCAAAACATTTGGCAAGTGCCGTATTGGTAATAATCTCATCATACTTAAACAACGACTTCTTGTCAAGAAAACGGCATACACGTGTTTCTAACTTTAGGACGTTTGCGGCAAAATTCTTCTCAAAATAGCTTTGCAACAATTTAGAGAACATTTTATCAATGTGGCCAACACTGAACGGTTTTGTTTCACATCGTATATTCTGTTGTGAGATCGGTGAAAATCGTTCGAAACGTATCTGTTTCATTTGAGTGTTGATCTTTAACTCAGCATAAACCAAACATCGATCCATTCGTATCGTAAACTTTTTGTTTCGTATACACGGACGTTTAAACCACTTTTGTCCAAACTTCATACTATAGCTGCCTTCAACTTGAAGGTTGCAAATAAATATTGCACAATCGATTGCAAAACGACTATTGGAATTGTTCACACAACGAATGATTCCGTCGTTGTTTGCTTTCTCAATATTGGAAAAACCGGTTATGATCCAATCTTTTGAAACAACAGAAACTATAGGAGAAAAGTGTTAATATAAAAATGTTTTAAAACAATAATTTGATAGATACATACTAAATGGACTTATACGAAAATTTAAGCTTCGTTTAGAGGTAAATGGATCAATAAGAGACAATAATCCACGATTTCGTATCATATCGATAATGTTCTCAATCAATTTACTAGATTTGAACATTTGACCAATTTTGAGCTTAATATCAGGATCAACACAATTCATCAATGGACTAGAACGTATATCTTGGCAAAGTTGATTCTTATATTTGATAATATCACAGCATGGTTCTACAGTACGCTCAACATCATTGCAAACAGTATTATTAGCTAATAATGTTGTTGTTTCTTTCGCTTCAGCAATGGAATCCGATTTGATAGTTTCATAATCATCATCATTGTTGGAAATATTAACTGATTTCACTATGTTTGGAATGTGATTCATCGTCATCGATTGATCTTCTAACAATTGAGGATCGGGATTATTCACCGATACAATCTCAATTGATTCGTCATCCTTTGCATGACATTGTTCGGTATTATTGTTACTATCGGAATTCTCCATCAATGTTGTGGCAGTAACCAATTTGTTTGTAGAAGACGGTGGCGGAGGTAATGATGACTCATTTGTTGAATCGAATTTGAAATAGTTTGAAGTATCACTACCAACGATTGCGTTGCATAGTGTCTTGAGCCATATGATAAAATCGTTCGACTCCATTATTAATTTAAAGGTTAGTCCTTTCAGATGATAATGGAGTTGTAGTAGTTGTATCACTATAGTGGTGGCATATATACAAACGAATGGGGTAAATTAGAGACGTATCAAATACAACAAGTGGCCGTCTTCATATCAACAGATGAGAGATTTCGTCATCTTCTTTGAAGATATGATGATTTGATGAAACTTTGTTATTGCAATTGAACTCTTCACTTTGAAATTGATTGATAGAGGTTACAAGTCAGATCGTTTTGTTATCTTCTGGTCACAATAAATGCAAACAAACATCCTGGTACGATGACCACGAACCTTTATTTGTGTGATTATGTATGTATGAATAAATGGTGACTGAATGTGACCGTCTTCACATTTGAAGTGAAAGTATTGAAAATATGACAATATCAGTTTGTATTTCACACTTGAGAGTTAGTTGATGGCGTTCTAGTCAATGTTGTTGTTGTTGGTAACATCAATGTTATATTTCTTTGAAAACGGAACTTATAATGGCACCAAATGGAGGATCACGATTATCACCTTAGTTATGGGGCACATACTTATCCATCATTAAATGATTCCAGATTGAACGTTTAACAATCGAACCATTTTCATTAATAATCTATTTCATGTGAACGTTGATTAGAACAATCAAACTCATTACTATACCAACCTTGTCATTGATTTATTGAGATGAGATTGAATGAAGTAGAAAGTTATGATGGTTGTATCGTCATGGTATTTCAATGTGATCAAATCTTTTGATCCATAGTAGATTGAATAGAGGTTAACTATCGTTTTAAATATTAATAAAAATTAATTAACATGGGGTTATGAAAGTTCAAGTTCATCGGGACAGGTCCTTGAATAAAGAACGAAACAAAACTATGTATTAAAACGACACTTAATTGAGTTGATTATCGTCGTCGTCGTCATTTGTCGTGTATCGTCATTTGTCGTTTAGATTAGTGTGCGTGTGTGAAAAGCATTCATTCATTCACTCCGGAATTGTAGTGTTCATGTTGCCGACGAGGACGACAATGTCGATGAGGGATAATGACTAGAATGTGTGGTGAAATAAATATTT
Organism: Blomia tropicalis; assembly: GCA_029204025.1. NCBI lineage: Eukaryota > Metazoa > Arthropoda > Arachnida > Sarcoptiformes > Echimyopodidae > Blomia > Blomia tropicalis. The sequence goes on from CM055090.1 coordinate 7,766,715, forward strand.
GTAACAAAACGAATAATAAGGATCCTGATGATGACGATGACGACGGCGACGATTGCGTTTGGCATGTCACTCCATCCGTCCAATCATACAATCCATGTTTATGTTTGTTGCTTGCTTGCTGTACGACTGTTTTTGAGTGCTGTGTCTGTGCTGTGTTGCGTCTTGTCTATTTGCCATTGAATACAATATTCCCTTCGAAAAAAAAACGAAAAGGAGAGTATTATCAAATTGAAGAGAAAATTTTGTTGTTGTATACGAGAGAATGGAAATGGAAAAGAGAGTGATAGTGGGCGAGAGAGTGAGAGAGTGAGAGAGGGAGAGAGAGAACGAGTGCAAACGAGTCGACGATGACAAGGAGACAACGAGGATGACGACGATGCTATGACTTGCAACTATGATTTAGAAATGGTGGCCGTCGACACACACACAGACACACACTCACACACCAATGTAACTACTGACTTGACTTCAATTATACCATTGATGAGACATGCATTGTAAATAGCATTGGTTCGTAACAATGCGAACCACATTATGAAAGCAAAAAAAAAGGAAAAATACGAAAGGTCTATGGGAAACTTTTAGAGGAAATGTTTGTACGAAATTTGATTTGCTTGCCATACACATGTTATATAATCATGTATAATCACTCAAATACGATTTTTCAAAAACCAAAACCGGCCATATTGACCTAAAAGATTGTTTTATGAAAGCAATTTCCTCATGTTTGACAAATAAAGAAATGTTGGCATCACTGCAAAAACTACTTGGATCAAAAATGTGTTGCACTTGTATATCAACACGATTCCATTTTCGATACCCATTTTCATTTACATGTTACATTATACTAAATATGTACTACTAAGTTTAGTTTAATCTTTCACTAACGTATTGCTAAGATACAAGCAAATAAAAATGATAGTCTAAAGTGTATGGTTTTATTTTATTCAAATTATGTATGCATATGTAATCAAGTGAATGAATGGAATGAAAAATTAAAATTTGGCCTTTAAATTTTTGTGTTCAACTCGATCGTTCTTTCTTTAGTTTGTTCGTTTGTTTGTTCGTTCGTTCAATTGGTTTTGAATGTTAAATCTCTAAAAAATTTTAAATGTTTAAAAGTATTATCGTCATTGTAATGTTATAGATGGCACTACAATCATTCATAATAAAATTTAACTGAAATGATCATCACATTTCAAGTTTGGTTTTGATTGTCTCTATTATGAATGGAAGATGTGTAGTCAAATATTCTTCTTCGTCGCCGATTACCTGGAAGACATCGAACCGTCCGACAAAGTCCTTCAAAAAAAATAAAGATTTAGTTTTAAAAAATTAGGGAACAGAAAAATGGGAAAAAGTACCTGACGATTAATGCCATAACTTGTCAACAGAATGTTGTTCAATTTATCCATATCCGATTCTTGATTCAATCGTTTCAAAACTGTTACATTAACCGTAATCTTATGTAGCAACAACTTTTGCATCGTTTTCTGGGTCATTTCACGACCGAACATTTTCAACTTTCGTATATTCTTTTGTTGATACTTTAACACTAATTCCGCACGTTCGAATGAATCTTTGATAATCTCATCGATATCCTTTCCTACAACGGTCTTTCCACCATGCGATTTCAATGCATCAGTAATCCGTTGAATACATTCCGCTTCAGTTTTCATACTCAACGCTTCTTTACGCAACTTTTCCACTAATCGTTGACTGAGAAAGTTTCGCAAATAAGACAAAACCAATTCGACTTTTTCATTACGATCGTATTCCTCCTTAAAGTTGGAAACATCCATTGGATCCATGGCAATCAACGTTTTGACCGGCACTGCCTTTCGGCACATATGGATACCGACGATAGCACCAAATGAATGACCAATAATTTCATGATCACCTTTTGGCTCAAACTTGAGCATCAATCCACGGAAATATTCTGCCACCTTTTTAACCGTTTTCAATTCGGACATCTTTCGAACCCAATTTAAAGTGATTACCGGACGAAGTTTAGCCAATTCACTGATCAATTCTTTCAACGATTCATAGATTCCTTCGATTGGAGGCAAGAAAAAGATCGGTTTACTAGCATTGTCCAGTTTTCCTGTTTGGTTCACAATCGTATATGGTTCGGTTGCAATTTCAAACTTGATCGTTGCCAAATGCATACGAGCTTGTTTCAAATCTTGAGAGAACTGTTTCAATGCTTCACGTTTTCCGTCACGGAAATCCTTCAATTCACCGATCGTAATTCGTTTTACGTCATTCACCGAAAATGAGACATCATAATCACGTTCCAAACGTTGTTGAATCTCAACCACCGTCATACTATCAAGACCGGCTTCACCAATCGTTTCATCACGATTTCGTTTGTCAACATTCAAATGGGCACACAATTGATCCAAGATATCGTCATCAGATTTTTTTGAACTATCCTCTAAATTTGATTTAATTACGGATGATAAAACAGGTATTGGAATCTGCAAGAATCGATCCAAAACCTCCAAACAAGAGGAGATTCGTTGAAGTGAAATGCCGCCCAAAAGTTTGAGAAGATCTTCCTTTGTGTCGTCTTCGCCGACCAATTGATCAGCAACGACACCTACATCACCGATTGGACCCCATTGAATAGCATGACCGGGAAGTCCTATGAAAAATGGCACAAACAAATCAATAAATTATAATTAAATTTTCAAATACAAATTACCTTTAAATCGTCGCATCTCGCAAATACGTTCCATCGCTGAATTTGCATAACCATAGTTCACTTGTCCAGCATTACCACGACCACTGGTCAATGATGAGAAACAAACGAAATATTCCAATTCTGGACATTTGGTTCGTGAAATCTTATCCAAATTGGACAAACCAGTCAATTTTGGATTGCAAACATCTTTAAACGTTTCCACTGTTTGATTCTCTAAATAGGCATCGTGCAACACCAATGCCAAATTAAAGATTCCACCAATTGGTCCTTTTTCGATTGCCTCTTCAATCAAACGTTCACATCCCTCGACAGTTGTAACATTGGATGTCGTTACCATGACGTCAATATCGAATATTGATACATAGTTGCTCAACTCCTTCAATCGTTTGAAATACAATTTTTGATAGGAATTCTTGAAACCATTTCGAGAACTAAGAATAAATTTTTTCGCACCTCGCATCACCATCCAATAGAGCAACTCTAAGCCAAATCCACCAAGACCGCCGACAATAATGTACGATTTCGATGGATTGAACCATGTTCGACGAATCGCTTGTACCATTAATGGTTTAGCAATGGTAATCTTTTCCTTCTCTTCATCTCTCATCTTGATGATCACCTTTCCAATATGTTTACCAGTTGACATGTATCGGAATGCCTCCTCCACCTGATTCCATGCATAGCTGGTTCGTTGAATCGGTCGCACAACGCCATTGGCAATTCCATCCTTCAACAGTTCGGTCATTTTTCGCATGAATCGTTTCAAATTTGGTGAATCGAATCCTTCACGAAAGTATGAATCCAAACAAACGCCATGGAATGAAATGTTCTGAAGGAACGCAAACATTCCGATCTGTTTATTCATCTGCATATCGTACTTTCCAATCTCAAGGAAACGACCATTCAAACCAAGACAACGAAGTGAGGCCTACAATTAATAATTGGAAGAAAAAAATTAATAAAATACCTAATAAACCTAAACAATGTTGCTTTACTTGAAGTTTTTCTTCGGCCAACGAATTGAGGACAATGTCCACACCCGAACCTTTGGTACGCTCCTTGATTAATCGTTCGAATGAAATGTCACGAGAATTGAAGATATTTTCATCTGGAATACCAAACTCTCGTTTGATAAATTCTCGTTTTTCATTGTTGCCTACGGTGACAAAGATTTCACAATTTTTGTTCTGACAAATTCGAATGGCAGCCTGTCCGACGCCACCGGCAGCTGAATGGATCAACACCTTATCGCCTTCGGTGAGTGCACCACGAACAACCAAAGCATAATAAGCGGTTGCATACACAACCGGAATTGAGGCTGCTTCCTCCAACGTCCATTCATCGGGCACATCCCAAAGACAATCCTCAAACGATGTAATGGTGGTAGCAAAACCTTTAAACGGAACCATTCCCATAACACGTTTTCCATTATCTCGGCGTCGTCCAGAGAATTCTAATCCAATAACGCAATCAAAAATTGCCGATTCCGGTCCAGGTTGAATACGGCCAGTTGCAAGCATTACATCCTATTTCAAATTGAAAAATTGAATCTGTTTTAAACCATTTTTTTTGGTTATATCATTTGATTCAATACCTTAAAGTTTAACGATGAACAATAGACGTCACACAAGACCAATCCTTCAATTTGATCAGCTTTACGAATCTTATCAAAATACTTGTGTTCCGATTCGTACCATTTAAAACTGGACAAGTCTCCTCGTGTTTCAACATTCAAATATGCAAATTGTGTGTCGACTGTTTCATTCTTTGCCGGAAGTGACAAATAACGGAACGCTCCCCACATTCCTTTTTGATAGACGTTAAACACCAAATCAAAGTATCCAATCTCGTTAAATGGGCTCTTGTTAAAATCGATTGCATCTGGTAACGATCCATCCAAATCGAAGATACAACGAATAAATGCACCACCCGGTTCCAATCGAAGACAATTGACCATACCGATTAAGCCATTGAATTTATCATTAGCAATCAACCAAATTGGTTTTGCTTCTTGTGGTTTGTTCTTATTTTCAATAAACATTTCCTTCAATTTATCAAGCCAATCATCAAAACATTCGTTAATCTTCAATACATTGTACTTGGTAGGATCGTAGACAGTTCGAAGTTTACGGAACAGGAATGCACTATACGATGCATCTTGTTTCTTACCAACCAAACCGAATGAAACATTTTTGGTAGATTTGATGAATGTTTTCATAAGGTTGTTTGAACCATAATCGTTTTTACTATCGTATCCAAAATATTTGTTCATCTTTTGCTCCATCTGAGAGATGTCGGTTCGTGCCAATACCATTAGGAAACCGTTCTCCTTAAGACAATCGTTGAATGATTCCAATTGTTTCTCAATACTCCATCCATCAATAGTAGATTCGGCCATACGGTAGATAAGAAGATCAACCGAATTGATGTCATTCAAAAAGGCATTGGTCGATCGATTCCATTCCACTGATTTAAGATGAAGGTTCTCCATTTCATTTGAAACGATTTGATCTCCCGTATTGGCATAAGTGTAATCAATGTTTACATTTCCAACAAATGATGATTTCAACAGATGTATCAAACGAGGCGCAAAAAGATGCATCGATGGATTCACCTCAATAATTCGTATATTTGCTCGATCATTATGATTTTCCAAGACTGTATCCAACAATGGTCTCATCAATCGTTCATTGGTTTGCATGGTAGACGTTAAATCTGCAGAAATGTTATACTTGATCAACAGTTCTCGATTGATCGAATCGCCTTCAGCATTCATCTTGTCCTCCGTTACAAAGCTATTTATTGAAAATACTTCAACATCATCATCTTTTTCCAATTTCAACTCAAGAAGATCTCGCAACAACATCAAAATACGATAAGGATTCGATTCACTCATTTCAATCTCTTGATAATATTTCTTGGTCAACGTAAATAAATTGTTTGGCAATCGTTGTGTCTTGTTCTCTGTTCGTTGATCTTTCTTAAAAATCAAAAATCGCGACAATTCATTACACAACCAAACATATTCATTTAAGGTTTTTTCAGCTTCAGAATTGAGCATTGAAATCTTTTCCTCTATGTATGGAACATGTTCATATCGTTCTAACAAAAGTCCCTTTTGTTCGACCTTTCGCGGAACTGGAAACGGAATCATTCCTTTCACTTCAAGACCTTTGGTAATGATTGATCGATTGTTGACATCAAACACGACAGGGATCAACGAAATCTTTGAGTCGTCACATGACATGAATGCCGTTTGATAGAATTGAAGTGGAATGTCTGCCTTTGATTCGTCATTATCGTTATCGTCAGCTTTATCATCCATAATCGATTCAACACGTTGGTTCATGTTCATCTCAATATGTTCAGTTTCGGCTGTCTTATCGGAAAAGTACAAGAATTCCTTCTTTAACTTGAAATCTTCAAACTCCTTTTCCTGTTTCTCCTGTTTGACACGTTCAATCTCGCCAAATAAAACTCGTGGATCGATACGAACCGAATCGAAACCAATTGGAACAAATAGTGCACGTAATGGTAAAGCAATCAACGAAATGTGAAGCATTGAATCCATAAAACTGATAAAGTGTCCATTCCACTTAACTTGTCCAATTTGACCATCACTTCGTGCTTCATGCAAACCATGAAATTTGGGTCCATAATCATAACCACGAATTCGTAGCTCTTTGTAGATCTCTCTGGTCGTAAGATAATCGAATTTACTTTCATCTCGATTTTTCTTATCCTCTTCAACTCCTGCTTCAATCATGTGTTGAACTTCCAAGCCGGTTTCGCTGTCCAACAATGTTACACGACCAGTACAAACAACGTTCGAGCCTTCAAACACCAAAAATTCACCATTACCTTGCAAAATACGAATTGTAAACCGAATTTCGCTTGTCTCAGAAACCAATGTTGGTCGATGGAATCTATAAAACGATGGACAACAATTAATAAAATTAAAAAATTGAATTAAATTAAATTTTAAGTCAATTCCAATTTACCTGACATTTTCAAAATGGACCGGTGTTAAATTCCACGGCTGACCGACTTGATTAGCTAAACGTCGCCAAACCAGGTAGAGATAGCCAGTTGCGGGAAAGATAGTCTTTCCTTCAATCGAATGATCACGTAAAAAGTGCCAATCGGTTTCCATTACAGACAATCGAGCATAATAATCGGAAGCAGTTGAAAAGTTATGAAATTCGGGATACTTCTTTACATGGTACGCTTTACTATGATCCCATTCAAAGATTGAACTCAACGATTGAGTGGCTCGAGCGACCGGCCATTCTACTTTTGGATACAAGTTTTCTATGTTCATATTGGAACCCATCGAATACAATTTTCCCAGTGATGATAGGAAAAAGTTCAAATTATCCGGTTCGTTACGTTTCATTAGACCGATATAGCTTTGTCGTTGATAACATCGTTTGAATATAGAATCAAACAACGAATGTGGCGCCACCTCGATCGTAATTGCATCGTTCGGTATTTCGGCCATACCTTCGTTGAATAGGACAGGCGAAACCAGATTGTTGGTAAAATAATCTGCCGATGCATACATAGAACTCTCCTCATTCCATTGATCTTTTGGAAATGAGGTGGATATCCATTTGGAACTTCGTCTCTTTGGTTGCGGAATAATTTTGGACAATGATTTCAACAATTCAGGAGCGACACTGTTCATGTGTGGACTATGGTATGGAAATTCACCACCGGCCACCAATCGTGCAAATATATTCTCCGATTGCAATTGTTCAACAAATTTCTTTGTCTCTTCATACAGGCCAGAGATAGTAACCGAATCGGACCCATTGTGGCAAGCGGGTACAATTCCTGGCGGACAACGTTTCTTTGCTTCTTCCCACGTAATTCCAATAGCAGCCAATACACCTTGTCAAAAAAATGTTAAAAGTAAAAGTTTAACAAAATAAAAATATGTTACCTCTTGGAAGAGTAGAAGTTTCGACAATCTTTCCTCGCCAATATGAGGTAAGGATAGCTTGCTCCAATGTAAGACAACCATCAGCATAAGCACAAGCGACTTCACCAAACGAATGGCCAATAATTCCATTATACTTTAGATTCAACAGTTTAATCAAATCAAATAATGCAATTTGCATTGACGTAATCGCCACAAACGGATTGACCGTACTCTTCCATATTTCCGAATTATCGGTAGTCAACAGGTGCAATAGATCGATTCCGAGTGGCTTCAAAACAGCAGCTGATCGATGGATGGATTCAGCAAATGGGACCAATTTCATCATACTGGATGCCATCGATGTCCATTGAGAACCCATACCAGAGAATACCAACCAAACGGACACCTCTCGTCCAGTTTCCATTTGTTTACAATCAAATTCATAGGTTGGAATTTGCAACTCACCAAATTGGCCATTGATGGTTTGCAATGGAGCGCCCTCTTTCTCCTTAATTATCATATAGCCACGATACGGAAAATTGCACGACGTATCGACCCATCCGGTCTTGTTTGCCTCATTCAACAATGCCAAAAAGTCTCGATGAACCTTATCCGGATTATTTTGAATGAATTCAAACATATGATCCAATGCTTCAACCGTACGTCCAGAAATTGTAACCAAACGTGGAATGGGATCACAAATCTTAAATGATTCGGCTGTCAACTCTTTGGGATTACTTTTCAACAAAACGTGAGCATTCACACCACCAACTCCAAATGAATTGACGCCAACAATTCCGTTACTAAATGGAGTATTTTTTGTTACTGGTTCAATCTGTTTGTTGACAATTGACATAATTTCCGGTTTTGGTGTTTGAAAGTTCAAATTGGCTGGAATACATTTGTTCTCAAATGCGATGATCACCTTCGCTACCGATGTCAAACCGGATGAACCTTCCGAATGACCAATGTTGGACTTGACAGCACCAACCAACAATGGAGTCTATAAAAAAGTAAAAATATTTAAATCATTAACTCATAACATACAAGCAAAGTTAATCACCTTTCGATTCTTGCAATAAGCTTCAGCAATAGCTTTCGCTTCTTGTGGATCGCCGACATTGGTACCGGTTCCATGGGCTTCAAAATACGATAAATCATTAGGATCGACATTAGCCTCCTCATAGGTTTGAACCATCAAATCCCGTTGTCGAGCCCAATATGGTGCAAAAAGACCAACACTCTTGAAGCCATCACTGTTCACCTTTGAATGCAAAACGGTAGCGTAGACTCGTTTAGCTTGCGATCGTCGTTGCAACACCAAACAACCGATCGTTTCCGAACGAACAAAACCGTCAGCATCCTTGTCCCACACCTTACATTTTCCATCCTTTGCCAACAAGCCGACACATGAATAGATCGAATTGCCAAATGGTGCTGGTACCATGTTGCCAGTTGCCACAATTGCCATATCACACGCCCCACTACGAATATCGTTCACTGCCGTAGACATTGCCACCAACGATGCCGAACATGCTGTATCAATAACCAAACTTGGTCCTTGAAAATCGAACAAGAAGGAAACCCGATTGGCGTACAACACCTTCGAATTGCCATACACCCAAAAGGCGGCCTCCTTGGTGAAAACATCGTTGAAATCGTCTTGGGGTAATCCATCGGCGTTTGCTAATACAAATTTAATGTTTAGTTTTGACTTGTTCGATTATAAAAGTGTTTAGTACATACCGATAGTATTCAAACCAAAGTAGACGCCAGTATTCGTGCCACGAACATTGTGTGGACAAATTCCGGCATCATACAATGCTTCATAGGTCGTTTCCAAGATGATACGTGATATTGGATCCATTGAATGAGCTAAATAGGACAACATAGCAAAGAAGGCAGAATCGAACTTTTCTGCTGATTTAATCTTTCCGGTTCGAGCTCCAAGACCATTATGATGTCTAGATAAATTAAATGGAAACATATCATAAAAAATTGTTTAATCAAATTTATAATTGAACATACCAACTGGCCAACGTCGATCATCGCACGTGACCATATCCTCGCCGCGAAACAATTTGGACGCAAATTCGTCCATATTGTCCGCTTCGGGGAAGCGGCCAGCAATGCCAGAGATGACAACATCTTCATTGAACGGATAATCCTGAGTGTTAAACTTTCGTTCACGATCCGACATGATTTCAATTTTCGGTTACTTGTTAATTGTTCACTTTATGACAAAAAATTGAAATTGTAACTTTCTTTTAAAATGGACACGAGTACCCACAAAATCGATAATTAAGCCTGAAGGCGATGAAAACACTTGCAAATAAACTGGACAGTTGTATGCAACCTGTCACCACTTCTTACACAATTCAAATGGAAACAATTTTAATAAATCGTAATTAATTAATTTATTCTTGAGTTTATTGTTAGAGAAATTTAAGTTGATGATTTTGCTATTGCTTTTGATTTGATTGAATTGAAATGTTTGATTAGATGTTTGAATAGTAAAGAATCCAATGACCAAATTTTGAGATTTAACTTTTAAAACAAGAAAAAAATGAACAAACGAATGACGACCACAAAAAACAAACTAACAAACTAACGAACGAACAAACGAACGAACAGCAGAACGAATAAAACTGAACACAAAAAAAAACAAAGTGAACGAATGGATGAAACGAGTCGGAATCGAAGAAGATGAAGAATTCGATCGATTGCACGACAAGTATCAAACCGTCTGATTGGTGAGTTGAGATGAGGCCAAATGAGACTGGTCGATGCCTTACATCGGTGTTTTAGTCATTCAAACCAATCTTCATCATGTAAGAATCTTCTCCTTTTTTTCTTCATCTTTATCTCCATCAACGTCATTCATCCATTCCGGACGCATCCATTTCGACCCGTTTTAACTTTAACTCTTTTCTTTATGGGCAGCGGCTTTAAAAACAGAATTGATTGCACTAATCAAGCACAACGAACGAGTCGTTCAAGATTCTCTCATTTTCTTTGCTGGCAATGACCTAACCAAATAATGATGGTATGAACCATAAACAAGATGAACAGATTCTATTCGATGGAAAGTATCGTCGTCACCTTAATCAACCAGACAAGCAGCAATTGCTTTTTTTTCTTTTTCTTTTCATTCTTCATCATCATCATCGTCATCTCTTTATACTGTCACAAGTAGGGCAACTATTTTCTTCAAGGAACAAGAATCTCCAACACCAATTCTCGTTATATTCTTCAATGTTCAATTGTTCACCATATAAAAACAGCAACAGGTGCTATTATCGTTCGACAATTATTAAAAGCAGGATCTTGGATGGCGCCTTCCAGTTCTAAATGATGCTTGAAACTGGTCTAACGGTGTGAATGTTTCAGCTTAATCTCCTTCACTCGACCTCAGGCTAATCATTCTAATCATTAACGTTGATTCTTGTAACGTTTTAGTTCAACTCAAGAAAGATGGTATAGTTGCAATGTTCTGTTCAAAAAGAGAGAAAGAAATTTTAGTTAATTTTCTAATTAAAAAAAAGGTTATTTCTTATTTCCGACTTGAATATCAAAATACATTTATTCTTCGGTACTATGAATTCTTTTAACTATAGTTGTCAAATAAAAAAAAACATAGACCATATCTGACTAAATGTAGATTAGGTAACAAATCGTGACTATATGTTGGAGTTTAAACAAAAACCAAAAGAATGTTGGACCATTCAAAACAAGAATCATGATTAATCACAAATACTATCAACAATGGATATTATTCGTTTTCATTGATTCGAAACAAAACACAAAATTACAATTTGAACATTTGAAAATATATTTAATAATAATGAATGATGATCATCATTATAAAATTTGAATATGTAAGTGTAGAAAACCCATTGAAACCATGATTATTATTACCATCACCACCCACTAGAATAGTAAATCATGTTATAAATAATAATATTCCGACATTAAGGCAAACCAGTTGTGGATGTTATTATATGTATATATATGTATGTGCGCTCATTACACAATCTTGATTCTTCATCTTGATTCTTTCGAGCCGACACCTAGAATTCGCCGAAACCGTCTTGTCCATTGAAACTGTGCAAACCACCCTGATGTGGCATCTCATGTTTGTGTTTATGAATGAGATGATGTTTCTGCTTCATATAGATCGGAACGGGAACCTTTTTTATGATGGGAACTTTCTTCACCACATGAACGGGAACGTGTACGGTTTTGTAAACAATTCGTGTTTTGCATGCTATTGCTTCAACAGTTGTCTCCCAATGTAGATGAATACAAATCAACGAAACGATGACAACCAATAGAACAGTACCGAACGGACGAGTGGACATTGTTGCGCGCAATTTATTTGTTCGATACAATATATTTGTTATTCGATTATAGTACAACAATTTATTTGATACATTAAGAATCTATTTTTTTAGTAAGCTTAATTTGGAACCAAATAATGATGTAAAATAATGATTAACCAAATTGCTGACAACAACCGACTTTTATATATGCATCAAAATGGCGGTGGTGGTGGTTGTGGTGTTCTTCGTCGTCGTCGTCGTCGTCGATGTGTCTTTCACTACAATCTTTACATTCCGATACGATAACAAAAGATTTCCTTTCTCTCCCCCAATTCCAAATGAAAAAAAATTATTATTAAAAGAAAAGAGTGATTACTTTTTCGATTGGTTGGCTGGTTCTAACCAACTATAGTTGGTTGGTTGGTTGGTGGCCATTGCATCAATCGGAAGACAAGAAGGAACGGAAATGAGTTTTCATTGTTGTTGCCGATTGTTGTTGGTATATCATTTCCAACACCCACTTTCAAGTTTGACCAAATTGGATAAAAATGTATTCATTAATTTCAATCTAATCTTCGAAAAAAAAGGATTTACCTTCTTGTTACAGAAACCTATAGAATAGATTGAGGTTGCAATGATCATTGGAAAGACCCCCCGCCTCGACAAATTGAGTTCTGGTTTGAAGCACACAAACCGAAATTGTGTTTTTTTTTACGGTCGGCATTGCGTCAAATTGAGCTGTCAACATACGGCTCAGAAGGAAAGCTCATTGCAATCTTGACGATTGATTTGAATACAAAACATAAACTCTATTACACTTCAATTGAGAACACGAGCACGAGACCCCATTCATTCATCATTTTTTTTTCTTCATTCTCAAGACATTTGTCAAGACAAACGGCCACCAATGTATAGATTGAAACAACAAAATGAAAGAAACAAAGAAGGAAAGAGAAAGAAAAGCTAATTCGTCGCCTAATTACCCACTGAATGACAATGTTTTCAAGCGGGATGGATGGACAACGTTTGAATGTCGACAATAACATGGCAAACATGTGTCTGTCTCTCGTTCAATAGTCATAGATTGTGTTCAACACTCGATTATATGTGATATATATGCAAACCTTGGAATATACATAAGCAGCAGGAGTAACAACAACATTGTTTTTTGTAGCTTTGATTGGTGCAACTGTTCTGCCCTAATAGAACACCATGGTACAACAAATAGATAAACAGTAAAAAAAAATGGCAAAAACCGCTCTTTGTAATGTTGTTTTTGAATACCAAATTTAAAGAAAAAAAAACTATATCGACCAATTTCCTGTTTATTGTTCAATACAAATACCTTTGTACATAATAATGTTTTGATCTGAACTAAGGACTCAGATGAGATAAAAAACAAACAAACGTTTAAGTTTGTCATCATGTCACCGTCGTTTTTGACGTGCAAAAGTTTCAATATAATAAAAAAAAACGTTCAATTTGTAATTTCCAAATAAGTACAAAATGAAACAATATGATTTTGATTTGCTTGAATTCATTTCATGTGAATCGATTCATATAGATAATAAAATAAGTGATTTAAACATTTTGCAATCAAATTAAATTGGATAGCCAAAATTTAGCAACATTTACGTAAATATAATAACCATATATATATTATAAGTATAAAATTTGATATTACACACTTGATTGAAGTGATTTGTTCATATTTTTTTTATTGTCGCGAATGTAGAAACAAGAATATATTGGATGAATTATGTAAGAAAGAACAAAAGTATTTCAAATTACATACTAAAAATCAATTGTCGTTTTTCACCAAGCCCAAATTATCCAAAATTATTTACTAATTAATAGAAAGCAATAATAATAAAGAATTCAAGATTCTAAGATTGATAAATAGATAGAAGCAAGTCAATAAATTAAGAGCGTTTATAAATAAAATAAATTCGAATGAAGAAAAAGCAAGAAGATCTGATTATGGAGTTTAAACATTAGTTTAACTTTTAATCATCATCATCATCATCATATTCTTCATATTTCTTGATCACCAATACTGGTTCAGGCCATCCGACCTGTAATGGTGGTGATTTAGATGATGACGATGTATGGGATTTTGGTGGCAATGCTTGATTCCGAATGAACGATGACGATGACTGAGACGTGACCGGACGTCGTCTTGTTTCGTCACCGTTCTTCTGTCCATTGACATGAGGATCACGATTCGTGAACAGGTTAGTTCCTATGACACTACCACCTCCAATACTTCCACCACCACCAAACAGACGGCTTAATTTATTTGCCAATTTATTCTTTCCGATCGTATCAATTAATCCACCGGGGGCGCCATTCTTGGCACCATTCTTGCCACCACCTGTGCCGGCGAATAGTTTACGTTTGACCGATGAATTCGGCAACGGAACGTGCTCTCCCAATGTTGAACGACGCCGTTTGGTATCGTAATCTAGTCCAAAATTAGCCGGTTATAGTACATTTTATAGTATATCATCAAAATATTGATTAATGATTATTGTGAGTCATCGATCAATCAATCAACTTACAATTTGTGGACGAAATTGGTCGATTAGTGCTACTACTGTGTAACATTGGAACAATCATCGGCTTCTGTGGATGATCGCCAACGATCACATTTTCCGTTGGTTGACCATCATCCAATTCATCCTCATTATCATTATCAGTTTTCATATATTCTTGTTCAAGAAGTGCTAATTGTCGCCGATTCGATTCCAACATATCGAAAACCTTTTTCGACAAATGAATATGACGTACAAATTGATCCAACTTTTCCTTATCATCACCCAACGTTCCACCATAACAATCATCGTTTTCATAGCATAATAATTTGTTTAAACTAGATTTCAACTTTTCAAACATTACAATCATTTCTTGTTTCGTTTTTTTCGATTTTGGCAAAACAACTTTTCCTTTATTAAATTTATTCTTTTTGTTATACTTCTTTGATAATTGTGGTGTTCGTTGTGCAAATGATGGCCGATTACTATCGTCAACATAAAGAAAGTTTCCAAAATCTTTGAACGGCGATTTATGAGGACGTCGAACGGCATGATCAATATCGATACCATAGAGATGATGAATTCGTTGATCATCATATTCATCATCATGATCAATGTCATGATGATTATATTTGGTAACTTTTGGAACTAGAACACATTCAAATGTTTGTTCACCAATCAATTTCGTTTGAAACCGATGACTCTCCTCTCCATGTTCATCGTTTTCTAGTGGAGGTCGCGATGACGATTGCATCTTATCGACAAAATCATGTAAATCAATTTGTGGTTCATCATTAAATGGTGAATTAGCATGATCTTCTTGACTGTACACAATTTTGGTCATCGGCTCTGAATAGTGCCAATCATGGGTCGGCTTCACCAATGCAATCGGTACCAAATGTTCCGATGTGGTATAGGCTGTCCCATACGTTGTATCATATTTTCTAATACTTTCATCTACATTTAAATCGTTCGTTCCATTTACGTTGTTCACATTTGTATCAGCTAAAATAAGATTGCATATATCGAACAGTAATATGATGGTAGAAATTGCGTACAAACGACGAACGTCGTCGATTACCATCGTGAAGCAGTGAATGGTACCGAATGGTATGGTGAAATATTCAGTGTTCACTCCACTTTAATTCACCACCGTTCATCATTTGTTTGACCGCAAAAAATAAAATAAGACATGTTACCATATACTAATGCTATTGTTTTTTCCCATATGTATAAATAAAAGAATAAGAAGCAGAAGAAACAAGAAGAAGTTGGTAGTTTGTCCAGACAGACTTAATGATAACATTACCATTGCCAAATTTACGGGTGGCTAGTCAATGGTTTACGGACAGAGTAAGAAAGAAAGAGAGAGATTTATAACTGAGAATATGACCCCGTGTCAAACTGATTTGCCCGTCAACACACTTGATGGATGGTTATGGCTCCTGACAAAAGACAAAAGACGAATAGTGGTTATGTTCCGACCCACAAAATATGTGATGATGATGATCAACCATATTATATAATGAGGGAAAACAAAAAAAAAAATCGAATGAAAACAAAACAAAAATGCAACAAGAACGGAACCTTTAAACAATACATTGGTAAAGTACATTTTTTTATTGTTATTGTTTTTAAAAACACAATTTTCGAACAATTTTTAAATTGAACAATTTAAAAACATGAATTTATTTTCCGTTTCACCCACATTTAATAATATGGTTTCCTGGTTGGGTGGAAAACAGCAAACAACAACATCAACAACAATATGTCAACCGGAACGGTACCGATTCTAAAGGTAAAACGACCACGAGCAATTCTATTCGATATAATTGGTACCATTGCGAAAACATCGTTCATCGATCGGACACTATTGCCATACATTCGTACTCATATTCGTATATTTTTAGAGGAGAATTGGTCTAATCCATCAGTACAGATTGATATTGAAAACCTTCGTCAACAATCGAAATATGAGACAAATGCGCCAATGATTCCAATAGAAGGTGAACCGGCATTGATCATCGATTCGGTGATTGCATACGTACATCACGCATTGGAACATAACAACGAGAGTAAGGCAATGATAACGCTTCGTTTACACATGTGGTTCGATGCATTTCAACGTGAACGATTGATGATGCCAGTCTATTCGGACGCTGCCGAACAGTTGAATCGATGGCATCATGATTATGGCATCGTTATGTACGTGTTGAGTAATGGTTGGTCACAGGCAACCAAACGTTTCCTATCCCGTACTAATTATGGTGATCTAAACAATTTGATTGAAGAACATTTCGACACATCGATTGGCGACATCACCAAATCATACACATTTGAACGTATCGTTCGATTGATCAACGAACCAGCTGAACAAGTTTTATATTTGACAAAGAATGCAATCGAGGGTCGTGCAGCATTGAATGCCGGTTTGAATGCAATATTGGTGATGACCCATCGTCGAACGATTGACATGTTAGATGATGAGGCTAAGAAGATGACACGAGTTCGTACATTGAATGATCTACAATTTGAATAATGTGCTACTAGTCTATTAATGAAACGAATTGGTTGAATAATAATGATAATAATTATGATAAATAAATTAATACCGATTAGTTGATGAATGAAGCCGTGACAAAATGGTGCTGATTGTGGTGGTGTGGGAGGACAAACAACACCAACACAAAACAATCACAAGTGTGGATGGATTGAGTGAGCGTGTGTGCTCAATGTGTTCGCAATGCGTTAATATGCGTTCAATGGCGATTAGAACGTAAATTGTAATTGTCAAATGGTCAAAACGTAACCAATGGTTTCCATTGAAACGAGAGAAAAAATATGCTAAGCTTTTCACCATTGAAATTTAAGTGATCATTAGAATTATATATATTAGTCTTTGTGAATGTTCACTCAATTGCCCATCTAAATCAATTTGTTGTTTTACAAAAAAAATGTCGTTTACATTGGCCGAGAATGCTAAATGGTTACATTACATATTTATGATTACATATAACCAATTCACACATATATATATCGAGGTTAATTAACTGCAAATTGATTCATTACAGGTTGAGGAATCATTCGATTAGCAAATAATGTCCAGTATAGTTCAACTTCCTTCCCCTCAACACCTAATTTCAGCATAAACATAATAAAACAGTTTTTTATATCGAGAATGGCAATTTAAGCAATAATCGATAATAATAGTCGACATCGTCATCGTCGCCGATACCATACAATAGAATTGAGTAACCATTCGTCATTCGTCTGAAGAATGAAATCAATCATTTTTTTTCCTTTTAATTTTTAAACTATTTTCCCCCTTTTTTTTGTTGAACACGTTTTTATGTGTATTGTCACTAGAGCATATTATAGAGTTCACACCACACATGGTTTCAGCCACTTATACGCTCAATTGGTTAGGCCGGACATATATACCTACATCGAAAATTCGACTATATGTATCATAGATATATATTGACGCCCAATTAGTTGAAAGTTGAGAAAACACAATTTTGCAATTAAGGTACAAAAGAAACAAAATGAGAAGAGAAACAAACAATAGAAACCAAACCGAAACAACAATTAGCTCATTTGGATTGCCCATTCGTTTACTTTGTCAAGGGTAATCTCTCGTTCAATCGGCAGATAAGGTCTATGTTATATAAGCATTAGCATGAACAACAGTTCCACTGTTGCATTGGAAACAAAACCAAAAAACAACAGTAACAATCACAATAATATTAAAAAACGTTTGTAGAAAATACACAACAAAAAATAACGGAACAAGAAAAAGGAAAATCACAACTTTAACTTTCGTTCGAAACGGATCGATTGGCAATAGAGGCAATTCAACTTGATTTGGTTACGCTACACTTGATGGAAGTAAATCCATTCGTTCGTTCGTTCATTCATTTTCACCTGGCACTCAAAAGTCGTGCACACACACATAATCTACATCGTTTTCAATAATCATTTTCCATTGGTGACATGTTGCTGTTATTGTTATCATCATCGTTGTTGTCATCATCATCATCATCTTTGTGTTAATCAAAAATAAAACAAAAATTTAATAAGTTTGTGATTTAACATTCAAAAATATGATGGCCATTCCGAGCCGAGACCAAAGTGAACATCTGTGATCAATAGTTTGTTTTTTTATGATGAAAACAATTTATCAACGAAACAAGAACAACAAATCCAATTATAGAAGAAGAGAATGGCAAATACATTTGTACTTCGCCTTCTAATCTATGGATTAGTAACACAGGTGGCCGATAAGGAACATGCTTGCGGCAATTCTGGAACGGCAACTAGCTTCCGTCGTCCCGATGGAATAACGATCGTATGTCTTCCACTTCCGTCCGATCGTGTAACGGGAACGGATCCGGCATCGGCCACCACATTGTCACAGCATGGAATTACGTTACGCATAACGCCCAATCATGATCGAAAGACGATCAATACTCATAATGATCATGATGAAAAGATGTACAAACAACCAGAAACGACAACTACGACACCGATTGATTCGAAATATTATGATAAGAAGGATGAAACCAAATCAAAGTCATATGATCATAATAATAATAATAATAATAAAAATGATTATGACGATTATGATGATGAAGTGGACGATTTGGATGAACGAGATAAGAGAAAAGTGGACGATCATGATCATCATCATAGTAAACATGTGCCATCATCAAAGCCAAAAAGTAAGGATACGGAAAAGGATACAAGTTATTCACAAAAGGAACGATTCGATCGAAGTGCAGTTGAATATAATAATGATCAAGAAAAGAATAAGAATTATAAGAAAAAGAAAGATGAGGAGGAGGAGGAGAAGGAGGAGGACAAATATGGTTCAAAATCAAAACATAAAAATGATGGTAAATTGACTAGTGATACTGAAGGAAAGAAGACGTCAATGTCAATGACCAAATTGGAGGATATACTTGGTGGCGATCATGAGGATAATGATGAAGTTGAACAATATATATTGATACGACGACGAAAGAAGAAGAATCCATCAAAATCGAGCCAATATCATCATGATAATAAAGAGGTCATGTTACCGTTGGCTAGTACAACAACCGATCCGACTATAAACCATCATGATGATCATCGAAAACGACGAAATGTGAATGAACATAAGAAAATGGATAATAAGTTGTCAAATGAGAATGAAAGAAAAAATCAAAAGAATTCAGTTTTTGGTATTCGAATTAGTAAACGTAAAGCCGATGATGTAAATGAACCAACGACAACAAAGACAGAACCAGAAAAAAAGAAAAAAGGTAAAAGACGAAGGAAGAAGCAAGATCCTAATAAGTATAAAGAGGAAATGACAACAACAACAACCACAACGACAACCACAACCTCACCACCGGTCAAGAAAAAAGGAACAAAACGGAGAAGAAAGAATAAAAATAAAAAAGAATCAGAAAATGTGGAAGAGATGAGTAAACAATTGTCGCCTAAATCGAAACGAAACAGTGACGATTATGATTACGAAAGGAACAATGAAAAAATGTTGGGAAAACCACAAATTTTCATCATTCACGTGCCAATCGCTAAACATAAAAAGTTTTCCACAACACTGACGACGCCGAAAGAGGTGACACTCACCACCAAGAAGGAAGAGGATAATTTCAATCATTTCTTAAAAGTGTTTAACTTTAAACCGGAAGACGCTATATTGCATGGAATAGAGTATGATCAAAGCGATAATAAAAATGATGATCATCATCATCAACAACCAAAACAATATCATCATGAAAGGAATAAGAAGACTGAACCGGAAGATCAAGAATATTATGGTGGTGTAAATGAACATCATCAAAAACCGAATATAAAAGATATCATCCATGGTATGGTAAAGAAGCCGGAAACGATTGAAGATTGGTACAAAACAAAAGATGTGGAAAAGACGGTCAATGAAATCGATGATCCTCAAAATTATGATAAAGGTTCTATTACGGTACGATTTGAACGTGATTCAAATCCGCCATCAACGTCGACAGATGATAATCATCACAATGATCATAACGATCACACAACAACAACAACAACAACAATGATGATGTAGAGAATGAAGTGATACAATTACTTCGAATAACCCATATTCCAGGTGAAATTAATTTAACATCACCAATAAAAACGATCAACGATGAAAATGATATAATAAAGGTGTGGCCAAAAAAGAATGGAAAATTTCATCATGAATTTAAGAAATCGTTTCAATTTAAACAAGAATCTGGTAGCGGACATGAAACATTTAAAAAGTTTTTCGATGAAAAATCAGATGAATCCGATGATCACGACATCAACGAGAGTAATGTGAATAGATTAAAAAGAAAACGAAAACACGTTGAAACAGAATCAAAAACGAAACCTAAAATGTCATCATCAACGGTGAAACCTAATACGGAATTAAAAGAAACATTTAACGATACCAATGAAAAGAATAATAAAGGTGACCGAAAGCAAAAAACGGAACCAATTGTATGGAGAATGATACAAAAGGTTCAAACGATACCATGGTATCAAAAGCAAAAGAATGAATAGAAGACTGAAATAAGAAAACAATCGTTTTGATACCAATTGTTTAAGATCAACCTAGTCATTGCGTGCTCTCACATCTTACACTTTATTGCTTCTTGAATTGCTTATCATCTCCATTGATTTTATTCTGATCGTGATGGAAATATGTAAATATAAATATAGCAAATTTTCATCTCATTTATTTACGTTGCCATTGATGGTAATCACGCACTTGTAATTATTGCATCATCATCATCATCATGTGTTACTAAGCCAATCAATATCATAAATGAGATTATTGTCGACATTGTCATGAACCAGGATCTAGTTAATCGTTAATCCAGAAGAAAATAGATCCGATATAATGGGTTACAAAACGTCGCAAAATCAATCAATCAATACGAATCAAGTTAAACTAAAATAAAACTATTGAAAAATAGATCACGTCTATCGAAATAATGCGTTTCACGATCACCATTCTTGGTTTGTGTCTGTTGGCTGGTTTAGCATACGGACAATTAATTATCGATGAAGATGATCCTGAAGGAAAGAAATTGATCGATATGATGATGAAGGCTATCAATGAGCAAGAAAAAACGCCCTATACGTTCAAGAATGTGGTGTACAGCATTCCGCATACGATTGGAACAAATGTAACAATTGAGGTTCTGCTCAAAGTTGCCAACGGTCAAGGCGTAAGTTGCTATGCTTTTAATTATCCTATTTGATCAAAATCCATTTTATTGACCTGTTCATTCAATTTTTGTAGACAATTTATTCGTGTCTAGTCGAATTGATTGGCCTTGGTAACGATCACTACAAGACTGGACCAATTGTTTGCCATCAATAGAGCATCAATCGATCGACCAATAATGTTTTGCTGATTCTTAGTCAAATTCTTTATATGAATATATGCAATACAGAAAATAAATAAAAAATGTTGTTTACATGAAAACATCTACACAAAAAATAAAATATTCACCGAGCAATATGCTCGTACGGTTCCGATCATTTTCTCCAATCAATTATCCATTGATCCTTGAATTACAGTGGCGTTGGTAACACTTAACAACACTCAACAACACTCAATAGCAATAGTAATAGAAAAGAAAATATGAGTTGTACAAATGACATTTTTGAAAGTAATTAACAACGGAAATGGGTCAAATGTTTGGAACAAAAAATACAAAAAATGTGTGGTTGAAGTTCAATCATAATTGGTTCTAATAATAATATACAAAAAATGTTGGTAGCTAAATATATACAAAAAAACAATATATATATATTGCAAATGAATAGATACTCCTTTCATATATACAATGTTCGATCAAAGAAGAAACAAGGCCTAAGCCTTGTACTCCTCGTCCGACTACTTGTACGGAAATCAGAAGCCCTCAACAATAAAATAAAAAAGTGTTGCAAATGTTAAGTTAGACAAGTGACTTAATAATTGGTGTAACCGTGGTAAAAATGGATCGGAAAACATCGATATTCCCTTTGGCTAATATGCGTGTATCAACAATAATAGCACAATAACGTGTTTACGACCACACCTGAAAATAGCAACAAGTATTTATGATAAGATAATGCAATGAAGGATATGATGGATCAATGCAATCCAGTTGTGACACATCGAGTGCATAGTGATGTGGCGTAGTTGAGGCGCCCAATCCGGCCAAATACAAAGTTCATCGTCGGAGTTATACTTAAAAAAATGCAATATAAACACGGGATTCGAATTAAAAGATTAGAACTCAAGAGAAGAGTTAGAAGAAAGAGAACAAGAATTAAAGTGTTAAACTGGTTATCCATAAATAATTTGAACTGATATGCCATTCTGGAAGGTAAGTTTATAATTTGCACTTTTACAAACTGGTCGCAATGGTCTTCTCTCTCTCTCTCCCACTGATTGCAATCGTGTTCTCTTACTCGTTTACGTTTCGATTCCGTTGCTATTATTTCTTTTGATGATGAACAAATTAGAATTCTAAATTCTTGTCTGTCTCTCTCTTTTTTTTTTCTTCTTCCTCCTCTTTTTTTCAATAGTTATTGGAAAATGCTAAATGATTGAAGATATGGCCAAGATTAGTCACATCACTGTTGGAGGATATTTAAGGAATGGGCCACCTTCAATCAAACTTAGAACAACAATCAACTTATTGGTTGTCATCTGTTTTCAATGGCAAATTTGGATCGTCTCCACAACCATAGATCGTGATATGTTAACATTGGCCAATTGCCCGCCGGCTTATGTCTCATTTCCATGTGAATGTCGGTTGAGTTCAATCTTTTGTTACAATCGTAATGTAGTACATTTAAGACCGATTCTGTCGAGAATAGCACAACACCAACCAATGGTTAATGATGTGACGGCGGAGGCGACGTCAAACCAGTTCTTGATGCTCGAACTGGATGGACTGCCAATCCACAATTTAACCGATGACGTACTCGGTGGACTTAGCTTTGAGGTGATTGCCTTAAAGAATATGTCCAATCTACGGCATATTATGCCGAATGCATTCGATTCTTCATCGAAACGATTACGACAATTGAGTTTCGAATACGATACTAGTCATTATGTAACAGAAACAAATTTGCAACAAATTGGTTTGCTACTTGAACGATTGCCATCATTGGTTCATTTATATATTGATGCATATCATTTGAAACATATACCAAAACATGTATTTGATCATCAAACGTTGGAAGACCTTTCATTCAACTATAATCGAGTCAAACGTGGACAAATTACCGATATCGATAGTGAAGCATTCTATTATATGCCTAATCTAAGGACGATCGACCTATATGAACAATCGATTAAACGATTAAAAGAGAAAATGTTAACATTTAAAAATGACAACAATGATCGACCAAAGTTAGGCCTTTTTCTACAATCGAACTTTATAACATCTGATAGTATTGATATTAATCTTTTCCGAACACTAAAACGGCAATTGGTGGTTTATATTGGACAAAATCATATTACATATCTAAATCAAAATGTTTTTGAACCATTTTTCAATCAGAATGATAATAATATGATTGATTTGGGTGAAAATCAATTGAGAATGGACTGCAAAAATAGATGGATTACTATGCTTGATCGACGTTATGAACAGGTCATTAGCGGAACAGTTTACATTGGAAAGGATAATGATAGTCGAGTTTTGGTAGCATTAGAATATTCTGATTATGAACCATTGCAATGTGATACCACAATAAAATTATAATGAAAAACTTAAATCAATCAAAGGAATTATAAATATATTAAAATTTAAAACTGTTACAACAGCTCCACCAGTTGAACAATTGTTTCATCATTTTAGCGGTGTGTGGCGCTACATACGCTTAACATGTGTTAAATAAAAGGAAACAAACAATCGTTGGTCTAATCGTCAAATCATGTTTACTTATTTCTTTCGGTTTATCGGGTTCCAAGCATTCACAATATCAATTTTATCTTCTATTTCTAAATCTATACAAGCATAAACGCAATTGATTGTGATTCGGACAAATACATATGGACCAACCCGATTCCTCTGGCGATAATTGGTAATATTTTTTTCGTTTGTTTTGTATTAAATAAATTATACATAAATGTTTCAAGTTCTATTTATCACAATATAGTCGATAAAGTTGGTGATCATTTCTATCAAAGATTGCACAGTATTGAAGAACTTTGTGATAGCATGGATTTGCCTCATACCACTCGCGATCATAGAATGAATCGAATGTTCAAGTCAATTACGAATTTTATTGAGCGTTTACATCAAAATGAATTGAATCAACTAATGGGAGAGTTTACCGTTCGTCGAAATCAAGTAAACATAATGTTACGATCACTTTCATTGGATCCCTATATTCCGGATCGGGCAAAAAGTTTTCTCTCTCAAAGTAAAGAATTGACGGCTAAATATTACGAATTGATTCGAACAAGAAACAATCGCTTGAAACAAATGAAGGATATGTGTGAAGAATTGGCATCGGTTCAAATGCTTCTTGGTGAAGCTTATGTTAAACCGAATTCAGAGAAAGATATTCCGAGTAAAGTAGAATTGGATCAACTTCGATCGGTTTTGAAACGAAAACGGAATCAATTGACAACAGTTCAAACACATTGTGATCATTTACGGCGTCAGATGATAAAAATTCAAGCTGATATTGATTTTGAGGCAAACTTTCAAGAAGAAGAGCTTTTAACATCATCAACAATTATTTATAAACATTCTGTTGTTAAACGGATTGAAAATTTGTACCAAAAGTTGTGCACCCTTCAATCGGAAGCTGAAATTGAGTTAGAAATGTTGAAAAGAAAATTTGTACAATTATGCTATCTTCTCGAAATTGATGATCAATTATTTACAACGTTTACCGATTCATTAAAGGGTTCGATCAACGAGAAACAAGATTTTTACCGAAAAAGAATTTCCGCTTTTGTTGAATTACGTCAAACGAAACAAGTCAATCTGTTTCGTAATGAATTTAAGGTTTGTGATCTAATCATTATTTTAAAAAATTATAAATGTTTGTTTTTTTATCAATAGAGTTTGTTAGGTCTTGGTTTTAATGAATCAAACGAATGCTTTACACAATCTCTCACATCATTTAACCGTCGCCGAACTCTCAAACCTTCGGATTTTTCTGATTTCAGTTTTGAAACTTAATTTGTTTCAATTCATTACCTATTCTGTTATGCTCATAATATCTATAACGTTTTGTACAGATGATTTTCATTGCATAATTAATTAAACTATTTTTTCTAGAACAAAAAATATAATTGTATAAACGAATTATTCATATATAATCAGTTTATATTCATTCATTGATTTATTTTATTTGTAGCCTGAGGTACGTTCAATACCGATTATGGATGAAAATGAAAAAACCTATGTGGAAATTGTTTCCATATCAAGTGAGTTAAATGAAAAATGTTCTCTCAACTCTTCAATGAATAAATCAATTGGTAACGCTATGTATGATGAAAAGCTTGAATTCAAACTTCAACAAATGCAACAACAATTAAAAGTGAATGAAAAAACTCTTGACGAACTTAATTATGAATATGATGAACTTGTTGAGAAACTCTTTAATCTAGAACATCAATTAGAGTTATCAATCAAAAGCAACAAGAAATGAAAATAGAAATGTCGATTTTAAAAGAGAAATTAATCGAAGAAGAGAGCCAATGCAAAATTTGGCAAGATCAATCGAAAAGAATGCAACTTCTATATGAACAATGTTATTCACAACTGAATAATAAATTTAGCAATGATGATGATAAAAATGAGTCAAATTTAAAATTGAACGTAAGCAAGTTTTGTGCACTTCAGAACGAATTACATGAAATTCAATGTTCAAATCGATTAAAAATCAAAGCCATCAATGAACGATTCAATGTTCAGTTGTCGGATTACTTCAACAATTGGATCAGAAATCTATGGAAAAATTAGCGATAAACAACGAATTGCAAAATTTAGAAAAAAATTGAAAATATCTAATAATGAATCAGAAGAAATAAATATTTTGATGCAATCAAAGTTGGATAGCGCCGAACGACGATTGAAAGATAATCGTATTCGAATTGATGAACTTGAAGAACAATGTCTAAAGGAGGTAAAAAATCGACGTAAAATTCAACGTGAATTGGATTATGCCAATCAATTAATTTCCAACAATCATCATATCACCATTAAACAAGATAATGATGAACAGATGTTGAATTAAGTTCATTGTTTTTTGCACCATGTCTATTTATTGTCTATTTTTTTTGTTAAATAAAAAATGAAAAATTATAGTATTAAACAAAATCAATGGTTTCCAATCATACTTGAGGCCAATTATTGCAAAACACTTGTGTAAAATAAAAAATATCATCACACACAGCAATAAACGGTATAGATGTCCTGTACAATTAGCATAGTCGAACTAAATAAAATGAGAAAGATATAAAGTTTATCATCATCATTTGACATTATAGGCATGGAAACATGGAACGACCAATAAATGTTGTCGCAGATGTGACTAGTTAGTAAAAGCCACATATGCCGATTGAGATCGTGTACAAATGGTAACCCAAATCGGTTGATATATTGCATTGTTCGATCAATAAACTTTGAAATTGGAAACATGACATCAAAACTCTTAATCCGTTTCATATTTTGTATGTATTCGAAAATTTAAAAACTAACATTAACAATTTCCAATTTCAAATAGTATGTTGGTCAACAAATTTGGTAATCGGTCATTGGTCTCAAGGTAACAATCTACAAAATGAACGTAATCAGAAACCAACACCAACAACAGAATCGGTATCGAACAATCCAGCATCTTGTCCAAAAGATTCGGCTATGATATCTCCATGTACGTGTAGTCTGAATAAGACATCACGTAATGGAAAACCCGAATTATCCTGTATCAATTTCGTGAACGGTAGCAATGCGATTCCATTAAATCAAGTGTTTCGAAAATTATCGGATCATCTCGATTCGAATGGTGAATCAAAACGATATGAACGATTGTTATTGGTCAACAGTCAAATGTCTAACATCAATGGATCATTGTTTCATGATTTACAATTCAATTATCTTTCGATATATGAAACCAATTTGACAATGGTCAATTCCGATTCATTTACGGTAAACATATAACCAAAATCAAAAAATATAATTAACAAATAATGCAAGTAAAATCTAATTTTGCAATTCCTTATTAGAATATGGCCGATACATTAACTTATCTGTTGATGAAAAGTAATCGATTGAAAACCATTTTTTCAGCATTAAAGCAGTTGAAAAATTTGGAAACATTAGTTCTCAATTTGGGTGACAAATCATTTCAAACGATTGATAGCAAATCATTGGTGGATATGCCACAATTGAAAAAGGTAACATTGAATGGCATAATGAATTCGATCAATTCCGATGCATTCGTCAATCTACCATCGTTAACATTTCTCAAGATCACCAATCAATTGGAAAGCATACAAAATGGAGCATTCAACTTCACCCAAAATAATTCGACTAATACAACTGATTTAACGATCGATTTATCGAACAACAAATTGAATGAAAACAGTTTCGAGGTCGGATTTCTACAACTAAAACCTGAAATAACGGTAAAATTAGATTTAACATACAATTCGTTAAGTTTTTTACCGGAAGAAGTTTTTCGACCATTTTTCGAGATCAATTCAGATAATCGTTTATTGATGAAAAACAATAAGTTTAAATGTGGCAATTGTGTTTCATATTGGTTGATAAAGAACATTACCGACATTCAAGATCGACTTGAGGTTAACTGTTACCAGAACAATCAAATAACAATTTGGGATTATGATTGGAGTAGTTGCGAAACTTCATCCAATGGAATTTGCAATAGTTGTTTAATATCTATCGGGATGTTTACAATGTTATTGGCCATTCAATTATGTTGCATTTATTGATTATAACAATTAATAAATAACCTATATGACGAAGTAATAAAACAATTTAGTTTATTTGTACAATATAGAACATTATTTTAT
The DNA here is from genome assembly GCA_029204025.1 of Blomia tropicalis. Classification (NCBI taxonomy): domain Eukaryota; kingdom Metazoa; phylum Arthropoda; class Arachnida; order Sarcoptiformes; family Echimyopodidae; genus Blomia; species Blomia tropicalis. Next base: position 7,795,276 of record CM055090.1, read on the forward strand.
TGACAATTGAAAATATCCGGTCATAAATGGGCTGATAAGTTTTTTAAAACATGGGCGGTTAACAATAATCAATTAATAAAAGAAATATGACTGTAAATCTGTCAAATAGTCAATCAGTTGTTCATCAGTTTTCGACATGGAACGAAGAAATTGTTTCCTCTGTATGGTTGTCATCTTGTTTACATTCAACTTGAAACTTTTCGGTAAATTGATCGATTTATAATTTATTTCTAATTAATGTACAATAGGAACGATACCATATCAACGATGTACGACTAATGATGATTGCAACTCATTATGTATCGGTAATGGCTACAATCGATCTGAATGTTCTTCCCGTCTTCTTCGATTAAATCGCGTTTGTGAATGTTATGATTGCGACTTTGTACTATGTGCCAAGTATTGTACAAAATTCAATCTTAAGTTTATGGGTTGTAGCTGTTTTGCATTGCCAAACATTGTGGGAACGAAAAACTATGGTTCAAATGCTGACGGTAATCAATTATTGACCAATGAATGTTATGACAACAAATTTTTCTGCCAATGTTCCAAATAAGCACATCACATTCTTTCAAAATATGTTTCAGTTTAATTTTAATAGAAATTATAAAAAACAATTTTTGTATAATGTTTTAAATTTTGTAACAATGAATTAATAGGAAAAGATCAATGGCCAAACGTTGCCAAAAATAAGTAAAATTATAAAACCAAAAAATAGTGAATAATATGAATAAACTTTGACTATAGACGAGGAAAAAATATTTGACAATGACATCAATGTGTACATCAATAACTTTGTGTCTTGAAGAAGAATAAGTACTAAATAAATTTGAGCACAAAGTGCAAAATGCATGAAAATGAAATTAAGTGAATAAGTTTGCACCGTTCGGTCGTTCATTGCACAATTTTCGAAATATGTAAGACCAACAATAAAAATCATATTTGTTCTTCACATTACCTGGCAATGAGCTGACTAGTTCATTTTGACTTTCCATTGACATTTGACTAAAGCTTTCCGGATCTGGAAGCTTGAATAACTCGGGATCGGATTTCAACTCATGATGCATTGAATTAATTCTATCGATAATAATAGAATTATCCGAAAACGAACAAGTGTCGAATGTTTGTTCAAGACCTTTTGATACATTGGATACATTGTTTGATCGATTACAAATCATGTTTGTTTGTTTCGGTTTCTGATTGATAATTGAATCTAAAATAAATGTAAAGTTAATTATTGGGTTACTATTATTAAAATCAATAAGTTGAACCTTGAGAAGATCGGTGACCATAAACACTGAAACCATTATTTGGAGGAGTCATCAACAATGTGTTTCTAAACACATTTGTACGAGAATTATTTTCCAACAAAAAATCATTACCAAGAAATGAATTTGAATTAAAATGTTTTGAACCAGTACCAAATTGAGGATAATTATCCGATTTGTCAGTAAATTCTGTCAATGGACTTTGATTTTCGGAATTCATAAATAAACCATTGTAATTTGTCTTGACTGAATCGTCAAAATTGCCTACATTATTCATTTTAGAATAATTTCCTGACGATTTTGAAAAAATAGGAGGCGATTCAGCATTAAGGAATGAATCAACATTGTTAAAACGTAGATCAAAAGGCGATGGACGTTCGATTGCTGCTTTGAATGGCTGTATATTTTCCTTACTATCATTTTTAGATTGTGGTGGACTATTTTGCCATCGATAAGACAACGCATTATCCCAACCATTTTTAGAGCTTGGAGTTCGTGATAAATTTGGACTCGTAATGTTTGACAAACTTTGAAATGGATCAGTTATTTTAGGAGACAAAATTTGGTTTACATTTTGAATGTTAAATGAATCATGCAATACTTTAATCGAACTTGACTCTTCCTTCATAGATTGACATTGATCTATGGAAGTTGGAGAATTTAACAACGTGTTTGTGATTGTTTGAGTTGTAGGCATTGCTAAAACGGAGATAGAAAATATTGATAAGAAACCAATTACATATACAAGGAATAAAAAACTTACCATACACATTTCCATGATCCAATAGATTCGCTTCTAAATCAGGAACGCGATTAGCATTCTTTTCAATCCAATTCGAAATGAATGAATCCTCATCGGATGCAATTGAATTTAAACGTATCTCATCTTCCACAATTTGTTCCAATTTGAAACATTCGTCACTTTCATGTTGATGAATACCGACAATGAACTCAATATAGTTAATCAAATTGTCAATAGTTAAACGTTTTAAAATGTCCTCCTTTGCATCATTGGGTAACAATAAGAAATTTTTAGAAGAAGGAAGTAATATTTGTTGCTTTCGGACTGGTTTAGATAATGGCATTTTGAGCCGTTTAGCTAACTTTACAACTATATTTTACAAGTTAAATGTATAACGTATAATAATACAAAAAATAAATTGAAAGATGTCGTGTCGTAACAGTTTTAACTTGAACTGAAAACCATATTCGAGAATTTCTACACTGATAAAATACAGTTCGATTTTATTATTGTTAAATAAAGTTTTCAAATAATCAAATATAAAAATAATAGAGTTTAATTTTATTATTGATCATAATAAAAATAAATACAAATTGAAATTCAAAATTTCAATAAAAAAAATAAATGAATAAAGATAATAAATAGGTTCCCGGAAGAATCGTCAGTCCACGGACGAAAACGAAATGCATTGTGAAATGTACAGTTCCTGACTGTCTGCCCTTTGCTTGCATCATCAATTGTGCTTTGGTCCGCAGTCAGCTTACATGGTGCTGTTACCTCCCTATTGTGTTTATTTTAAATAAAGATGGCGTAAGTACGCCAAGACCTATGAAAAACTTTTCTCGTCAGTTTACAATCCTCATTCTTACAATATGATGGAAAAATAAAAGTTTGTAAGAAATTAATAAACACCAACGGCAAAATGGATCCTCAAATTATTATTCGTCAAATTGATTACTATTTTTCCGATTTCAATCTTCAGCAAAACAAATATCTTCGGACGTTTCTTGATTCATCTGAAAACAATGGTAAACAATTTCAAGTATTACATAACTTTCGTAAATCGTTTAATCCAAACTTTTATCACTTCAATAGCAATTACCATAGAACATATATTAAAATTTAAAAAGATCAACTTTTATGTTGATGGTGATTCTCAAAAATTGATCAGTATTTTAAATCAATTCAATAATCAATTGCAATATTGTGAGTTCAATGCCGAAACTGAATCATTACGTCGATTGGTAAATAAGCAATTTGTGTTTGATAAGAAATTTTTGAGAAAACATTCAGATCGTATAATCTATTTGAGTAAATTGCCGATTGATGCTACAATTGACAAGATTCAACATTGGCTATCAACTGATACCAATCGCTGTTCTGTATATGCAATCAAACGTGGTTTAAATGATACAATTCTTACCGCACTTATTGGTTCGTACTCGATCTAATAGTGATTGTAAATTAATTTAATTTTTGACTATAAAATAAATTTCAGCATATGAAAAAAAGGACATAGTTGAAGAATTGCTATCAAACAAGGCAACCAAAAATGGATGGTTGAAATTGAAAATTGGAAAAAAATCAGAAACGTTCAAATGTAAGGTGAAATCGTATCTAGAATATGAAAAAATAAAAATGAAACGTCGCCGAAAGTGCCGAAAATTGCGAGATTTGTCGAAAGAGTTGGCCAATCTATCAATTAGCGATAAATCAAATGATAGTGGTATTGTTTTAGGTCGCGAATCGAATCAACGAATTGTTAAACGAACACTTTTGTTGAAATGTTCTCAATTAACAAATGATCTGAAGATTGATGATATTAAATCATGTTTCAAAGAATTTAATGTAATTTATGTTTACAAGATTTCTAAAGATGTTGACCCTGGAAGTTATTTTATTCTATTCTTGAATCGCTCCTCTATAAAGCGTTTCATTCAGATGTTGGATAATGAAACCATTAACATTAACTTGAAAGATACAACTTTGGAATTGAATTCGAAACATTTCAATGTGGTAGAGGTGAACAATTTGCCATCAAAATTTGAATTATATGTAAAACGTGTTAAAGCATTCTTTCGAAAACGAAATATTTCAAGTTGTTAATTTTAAGTTTTATATAAATTTATCAAATTTTAATTATTATATTTGTAACTAATCGTTTAAATAAATTTATATTCTTCAATATTAGCAATTAATTGACTGTAGACAGAGTCAAATTCGCGTATGACCAAAAGTCGAAACTCTGACGGAAGATTTCGTAATGAACGAAGTGTCCAACTGATTGGAATTTGATCGGATTCGATTGCAAACCACGTTCGTTTCAATTTATTTATGGTATCATAGTCAATATCTGCCCGTTTTTGTTCCCGTCGCAATATGTTTGCCATAGTTTTACTTTCTGGATTTATTAAACGTTTAAATGAGAATTTAACTTTTCGACCTTTTTGTTTATATTTGAGTAGTTTTGCTTCCATATTAGCGATCAAATGATTATGTACACATTTTTCCAATCTATCTTCATCAGTTGGATATTGTGACAACAATGAAACCAAATGATTTCCATTTTTCCAATGTGGTTTACCATCCAATCGATCCCAGATGGAGAGGCAACGAACTTTTATAATGTCGATAAACGAACTGATCGTTGGTAAACATACTCCAGGTGAGGTAATTCCCGAACGATCGACTTTATACGCCGTCAACGATGATAGCCAAAAAAATGTTCTATGTTGTAGATTGTAAACAAAAATGTTGATAAATTTATTTACATATAAATGATAAAGGTTGTCTACCTCAAATGTAAGGGAAATTTTTGTTGTACAACCTTCCATGCATTTCGCAAACGAAATACTTCTGGAAGGTGTAATCCTCTCATGACTGATTTGAATGATTGAAAATTGTTCTTTTGATGTAATAGGAAAGCCGTCTATAAATGAAAATAATATATTCATTAGATTATAATGGAAAGCTATATCCCATTATACGTACCTCTATTGCATTGACAATTAATTGACTTTGATCCTCAACGGTAAATTCCGAACAAATCAAATTGGCACACAGTTGAGACAACTCTTGTCCAAATTCGAGCATTTCTTTTAATCGTTCTAATTGTGACAATTCTTTCTTAAAGACTAGTGATATCATTTCCGATGCTGGTATGGCAAGAATGTAATTCTTCTCAAATTTCGTTATCTTTCGTGCAAACTTTAATGGATTTTCAAGCTCATTTTTGGCAGCTAATTGTTTTGCATCGGTTGTCATAAATTTGGTCAAGTTTAGATTAAATCGACATTTTCGTTGTTTTAAATCTTTAAAACTGTTAATATGATTTTTTACATATTTTCCAAGACTACTTTTTGTTCGATTACGAATATCATCGTTTGACTCCTTCGTATCGATTGACATCTCGTTTCTGATTTCATTTGATTTTGATGATTTAGTCAAAACTGAAACATCATTACACGTAAATGGTGTGCTAAAATTTAATTGTGTTAAATCGGTATCAGAAATACTTCGACGAAATGGCAAATGAACATGTGGTTGTATTAGAAAACGATCGGACAATTCTGGTTGAAGGCAAAGATATTTGGTTGAATTTTTTAAAACAGGATTGTACCATCGATAATGTGTCGGCTCGTTTTTAAGGATAAATGCATTATCATTAATTGCAATCAAATTTGTTTTGTTGGTCCAAATCGATAGAACACATTCGGCCAAAAGGTTAATACTTTCCCATGTAGAGGCACCTTTGTAGATATCACTTCCATCCATTGGTAAAGCCAATGGAAAGAGGCATGTATCTTTTAAATCAAAACCAAATCGTTCAATTCTACGAATGAATTTTTGACTTTTCGGCTCTTCAATATGTTCGTTTGTAATGGTTGAATTTGATGAATCACTTTTCGAATCATTTTCAATAGAATGAATACTTTCGTTCACATTGCCCATTCGAAGTGTCTTCTCACTACATTCACTACTTAAACTACTTTCACTTACTTCCGAGAACGATAAAGATATTATCGATCGTGATTTCATACTCGAATTCCAAGTACCAGAATAGTTGGATAAATTATCAACATTTAGTAAAGCATTATCCAACGTGTCCAGTGCTTCATGAATGTTGATGGACGTCGTTTCACTATATTTTCTTGAATCTTCAACGTCATTGTTGGCCTCTTTCAATAAATACATATGAATCGGTTTCATATCGACTGGATTAAAATCGACAACCTGACTTTCTTCGTACGTTTGTTCACACTATTAAAATATTAATAATAAATCAATAAATGTCAAAATAACATTTCATGTCAATGAGTAAATTTGATAATTACATCATTATAGTTGAAGGACAGTTGCGATTCTAACCGTTTCTGTTTGATTACATTGATCGGCAAACGTTTTATCGTATCAGTTGGCAATAATGTAACATTTGGATTCAGTTCAACCAATTCGACTTCATCCACGACATTCAGATCATTTACTGACAATTGTTGATTGTATTGATGAATTTCTGCTTCAATCGTAATCCGATTCTCATCATGATGTATAATACCATTTTGTTTTTGAATCGAACGATGATTGTTCGAAGAATCGAATCTAGTTTCGATGATACTCATTCTATGTTTCTATGAACCATATTGCACTTAACAAACATAGCAAAACAAGAATCATAAAATTATCATCAACCAACCAACAATATATCAACAAGATGATGAGTTATTACACAAATATTTTGGTAACAAAGTCCACGCCACATAAAAGAAAGGTTAATGGATTTGTGGTGCGATTGAATGCAACTGTATTTCAAACAAAATGGGTTACGATAACCAACTAATAACTTATAACATTCCACTTATGCAGGTGACATCGTTTATCGATTGCGGCCAAGATCAAGCTCAATCAACAATGCATAAATTGACATATCGATGAAACGGTGGCAACCTAGATTGACGTACACAAAAACAAAAAAAAAGATTACTTAAAGTATATGAAACTAATGTAACATTTATATTGATTAAAATCACGGTAAAATAGTAATAAAGTTAATATATCTGGTTTACTGCTGGCATAGTATTTGATTCAATCCATTAATAATAAGTAATGATCGATAAAGATTAATATTAATTAGATATTTTAATTAAGATTCGTTTTGATCAAGAACTAATTCATGTTAACATATCTGAAGTGGATTGTACCCTATTTATTGTATTGTTTAATTAATTAAATTGATTTTAATTAACTAATCAAAGTTGAAATAAATTTTTATTAAGAAAAAAACAAGTTTGTTATTTAACCCAAAAAAACTGTAGAAGCAAAAATCAAAATTTTTTAATTATTTCCCAATTTAAATGTGTACAAATCATGGTCATATCGATATTATCTGTTGTACACTTTATAATTCAAAAAAAAAGAAGACAAATTGTAAGCATTATAAATGGTAAATTAATACATCATCTTAAAATTTAACGATACATACGATTATGACCAAATAATAGAGCTATAAAGGAAACGAACAGAATATTGGTGTATGCATATAGTGATGAAAAGTGGAAAAATGTTGGTAAGTTTCCCATTTTAGTTTCAAGGTTAGACATTATTTGTTCGAATCACCTTTTTTTTCTTGATGTGTTAACAAAATGACTGGAAATATAGAATCGATAATAAGTTAATGATAATGAGACCTGCTGTTTAATAAAAATCGATGTTCACGAAATTGAATGAAAATGATGATCATGATTAAAAGTGGAGATGAAATGTTGAATGAGTGAACTGGCATCTGGCATGTTGGTCACGACATTTAGTACAAGTTCGATTAGTACAAGTGAAATGGAATTCCGGTTCTCAATCACTTATGTACGATTGTGAACATATTCTCGAAATGAATGTTCCGATGTTTCATCATCATCAATCTCATCATTCATGCTCTTGTAGCGTGCATTACGGGCACCATCGTCAATATTCTGTCCGCCACGGAACACGATATAATGTCCACTGTTGAGACGAGAAAACTCCATATGATTTTCTACATCTTCAAACACTTTTGCTTTAACCAAATATCGATTCTTAACGATCACCACCGACCATACGTTTCCATTGCCAAATTGACGATCGAGATCCATCTTCATCTTACTTGCAATTCGATTATATTTTCGATATCCAGTCATATTATGTGCTCCAATTTCATGGATTACGCTCCAATATTCAATCTTATTCAATTGATCTTCACGCATCTTGTATCCTTCAATCGTACGATAGGTGGCCGTAATAAAATAGTGTACACCATTTAAACTGACCGACATCCATACGCCATGTAATGCCTTACCCATCGTATTTCGGGATGTTGAACTAACAATAATCGAAAAACGATAATTATAATTCTTAAATTTGTAATCTAATTCCTTTTTCAATTGTCGAGCCACCTTTCGACGACTGTACGGTTTGAAATGTATTGCTAACAATGTTTTGTTGCACATTTTCAATTCTTCCGTATTCATATTCGTACCATGTAATGTCATTCGCCATGAATTGTTGATTGGATCATCGTCCTCTTCACCCTCACTACCCAAACCATTAAAATCATTTTTTGGTTTAAATTTATTTTTCTTTGGCTTTAAAGTTGTAGTACGGCTTGTTGTTGGACTATTCGTTGTAGTAGTACTAGTTGTTGTAGTTGTTGTTGTTGTTGGTGTAGTTGATGTTATCACAGGTTGAATCGGTTTTAATGTAAGAATATTTGAATGCAATCGAACGGTAGCAAGTGTCGTCGGATTTATTCGATTAGGACGTGATGTTGTAGTGGGTGACGGAATCGATGGTTGAGTTGTGATGAGTGTTGTTGCTGATAATGGCGTTTCCGTTTCAGTGGAAGCTGAGAAGAAGTCGTCGAATTGATATTTCCTGGAACGGTAGAATTTGCCAACATGATCGAACTAGCCGTACTGGCTGTTACCGTCGTACTCGGAGTAGTTGTAACCGTAACACGGAACGTAACCACTGAAACCTCGTCCGAACGATTCAATGATCTTCCACTTAAAGCAGGTTTGTTTGTTGTCGGCGTATCCCAATATTCATCTTCCAAATCAATGAGCGTTCCACTAGTAGTCAAATTAGCACGATCTACTTCATAGAATGTCGTAGTCAGATTGAAATCATCAATTCGTGTATTGTTGGAAACAATTTCTATTGAATAATATAAATCAAAATATAATATCGATTATTTAATTTTAAAAAATTTATATTACCAGTATCATTTGTATTGGCACAATGGGCAAATGTAGCCGTAAGTAGAATACTGATCAAGAAGTTAACGAGTTGACCATTGAAATGGTAAATCATCTTGTTTCTGTTGAATCGATAAATGATGATTAAATAGTAACCGATATATTTAGTAACTCAATTTAGCCATGGTTAATCGATCGATCAAATAAAAGATGATTATAGTGAAGGAGACAACGACGAGATGCGGTCGCGCTAAGTTTGAATTCAAGTTTGAGGCTACTAAACTAGCTAAACAGTGATCATGGTTTGGTTGTTGTCGTGGTCGATGTTCAATGGCAAGCCACAATAAGGCGTTAATGAGTGAATGAGCCAAGTGAGAGAGAGAGAGAGAGAGAGAGAGAGAGAGAGAGAGAGAGAGAGAGAGAGAGAGAGAGAGAGAGAGAGAGAGAGAGAGAGAGAGAGAGAGAGAGAGAGAGAGAGAGAGAGAGAGAGAGAGAGAGAGAGAGAGAGAGAGAGAGAGAGAGAGAGAGAGAGAGAGAGAGAGAGAGAGAGAGAGAGAGAGAGAGAGAGAGAGAGAGAGAGAGAGAGAGAGAGAGAGAGAGAGAGAGAGAGAGAGAGAAATCCTAATTGAAGAACAAGCTTCAGATGAGAACAAGAAGAAGTGATCTACGATCATAAAAGAGGGAATGGCTAATATGGAACACAAGACTCATCTGTACAATGGAATGAGACAAGAAACTACATAAATATGATTATACAAACATACGGAAAACATGGACACTTGAAGCAATCAAAGCATCCTAAAACTAAAATGTACGGACTCGGTCAATTGTACATTAAAAGTCAAGTATGATCTTTGAAACTTCCATCCTTCCACCTTGACAATTAATCAAGCTCTCAATTGTCGTGCAATCATTGCATCGACATGTTTATTCGTCTCGAAGAAAATTGGCTAGACCGAGTCGAGTTCACACGTATAGACACACAATGTCAAACATAAAGATCAATGGAACTATGGGAATGGAACTAAATGTTTCCAAACTATGGTTTCATATGACTATAATCAATGAATTGCTTGTTTTATCTTTTATATAAATTTGTTGGAAATGTACGAAAAAAACTTCTTCGATGAATAATTAAAATTTTTATCCGTGCGATATTAATTACACATCAATTCTGCGTTTAATGTGTTTGACCAAACTATTATTTGTGAAAAGTGAAGGAAGGTCAAAGTGATGGCCAAATAGGATTTTGGATCTTAATGTTTTCCTTTTCATTGATGAAGATTATTATTATTATAGGATTAGATCCGGCATTTCAATGCAATTTTGTGAGGGTCAATTTTTAACAAAAACTTGCTACAAAAATATATTTTAAAGAAATTATATAAAAATTGGTTTTATATAACATCGATAAAATATAAAATGAATGATAAAAATCAAAACAAATTGGAAGAAAGAGTAAAAAGATGCGGACATGAAATGTCGAATCATCGTTCTTATTAGTAAACGGTAATTGGACGACAACCATAAAAGAAGAAAGTCAAGACAAATAAACCATAAAAGCTAGATATCGTACATGGTTGGCAATAAAATGACGATTTCCAGATATTGTAGATATTTATATCGGTAATAATTTCCTTTCTCTCGTTTGTAATGACGAACGAAATAAATACTAAATTTCGGCAGAAAAGTCAAGACACTCAATCAAACTATTGAAGTTATTTCGAAATTTAACAAACACACACGCGCACACACACACACACACACATAAATACGCAATTTACCACAATAAAAACGATTATAATTGCACAAAGAACGCAATATAGGATTTGATTAGTTGACCAATTAGTTGGACAATTAGTCAGATGACAATAAGGAATGGTACTCGTGCACAATTACTAAAATTGATGATGGTAACGGATGTACTCGTGTGAATAATAAATTAAAGTTGGCAAAAGATGAAGAAATAAAAACTAAATCTAACTTGAACATAAACTTGTTAGATTGGAACCAAATGTGTAGACACTCGTTTGGTCAGTTTCGTGTAACAGCGGGTAGCTCAACAAACCACAAAAAAAACAGAAGAGTTACGGAAGAACTAAAAAACAAAAAAAAGGTAAGCAATGTAGTCTGTTTGATAAAACACGTAAAAAACTCGTCTACCAAAGCCTGGTTTAATAAATCAAAAAAATAAAATAAAATAAAATGCAAACAATGTTTCAATCATACATTGATGGAATATTTTTCCTTAGTATAAAATCGCCTGAAACCATGAAACTCATACATGCAAGACAAGTGAAGATAAATGCAACTAAAAGTGACGTTCGTTTGTTCCTCTTTTCCTTCATTTCATTAATATATAAAACTTGTCACCTGACACATAGACCATAGATGTGATTGCAACAATCTCACAATAGATTGTCAAGGTGTGAGCGAACAATGATGGGAAACTAACAAACAACCGGATGAGTTTGTATGTTTAGGATGTTGTAACAACGACAACCCTCCATATCGAAACATCAACGAAACCTAGAATTTGTATATATAAAACAATTTTCATTTAGATGCTGTTGTTGTTGTTGTTGAAAGCCGACAAGTTTCGCAAGAACACAAATTACGAACAAAGACTATAATGGAACAAGTCAAGACAATTTGTCATGTCATTTATATAGCTAGAAAGGCGTATAATATAAGAAATAAAAAAGAAATAAGTGCTTAGTTGCAAGTTATCATCATCAAACATGATCATAAATTTTAATCTGAAGGGTTTGAACATCATCATCAATACAAGATTATCTAGTTTAAATCATATGATGAATTTAAACATTCCATTCCAATAGATGTCATAGGTCAACTACCTCCGAAAAAAAACTTCCGTGTCAACCTGTTGTCATATTATCCAAAGTGAACATAAATTCACTGTACGTGCATGGGAATTTATATCAAATTTTGCTCCGTTGACCTCAACTGGTCCTCATTTGGATATAGACTATATAGTTTGGTGTGGATCTTAAACAGTTCAAATTAACTCGTTAGAAAATTAATAACAATATAACAATAATAAATGGAAAAAATATCGCATTACATGGAATGGCGAGTGGATCATTATATACCATTTATAACAATGTCAAACGATTCAATGAATTTAACATCTTTATTGATGTTCACATTAACTCAATGTTGTGTAATGGTTCGATGTATTGATCGAGTCTTTCGTTCATCATTTTGTTATCTCTCGAACGACCGCGAATGGAAAAAATCAAGGAGACAAAAATAAAGAAAAAGAAAAAAAGTGGCGATCATTTCGTCATCAACATGAAAAAAATGTTGATACTTGATTTTTTGAATACCACTTGGAATTCTAGAATGTACCATCATCATTGGCCGTCTCCCCATTCGCAATGGAAAGCCATAAATCAATTGTACCGAGTTACAAAGTTGACCATCGTTGCCTATCGCTCTATACTTCTCTTTCCATTTCATAATCTTACTTTTATTTTAAATACGATAAGAAGAAATAGTATAAGATGAATATCAATGCAAATTGCTGAATAACAAACAAAAAGAATGGTATGAAGAAGCATGATTGCAATTAATTTCGTTCACAATCACGTGTTGTTTCATCGAATTGTTTTGTCATAAACAGCGTGATCATCGTCAATTCAAATATAAATTCACAATGATAAATTTATAAAAGATAAATGATTATAAAAAAATTAAATCTTTTAAAAAATGACAAGAGATTGCATTCAATTTAGGGAAGAATAAATGGCAAAATCGCAGTAGCACTTTCTTCGCTCTCTCTCTCTCTCTCTCTCTCTCTCTCTCTCTCTCTCTCTCTCTCTCTCTCTCTCTCTCTCTCTCTCTCTCTCTCTCTCTCTCTCTCTCTCTCTCTCTCTATCATTCATTCCTTTCTACTCATTCATCAAGCAATTATGATCGTGATAGCAATCAAAGATCATCTTCACGTACAACTTGTTGATTCATAGTATAAAAAGTTATATTGCTTGGTTAGAACCTGTACGAAATCTATTCCACTTTGGTGTGTATAACATCGCAAACACACCTGTTTGTTTCGGAAGGTGACCATGCGATTGGAACACACAAAACAATACAAAATGAACCATTGTTTTTAGTATTATAAAATGTGAACGTATGGAATCGCAACTATGTATGAATAATAATAATAAAAAAAGAAAGAGTAGTAAAAGGATGATCGATAGAGGAAACAAACTTACAGAGTGTAAAGTGTGATTGAAATCACTTCAATGATTAATAATTAATTATTATTGTCGAATTAAGAATGATGAATTGGTTTTTTTGTGGAAACACACAAACACATTTGCACGACTGATTTTGGTGTCGATTGCCGATTGAATGTTTCGTTCAGTAAATCGTTCCATTCCTACCTTTATGCCAATCTAATAGTCTCTCTTCTCTTACTCTTCCACTTTTTTACAAGACACAAGATAATTGGGTTCATTTTGTTTTTGCTTTTTAACTTTTTGAGCTTCTGACTTTTCCATCACTTTTAATCCAACACAAAAATAAGACAAGTAATTGAAACAAACTTCACAATCGTATCAATTGATGTTCCCAGTTATTGATAGTTGGTAAAAGATGTTTGAACACATAAATACAACAAAATAAATTCAATTAAATATGTTATGGCGGTATAAGACAGGCAAACAGATTTTGCTTTGTAAGATCTAAACTATGAAACTTAACGATAGCTTGAAATTGAGTTTGCCAATTATATTTGATGCGCTCACAAAAAGAACGAAATATCTTTCGATGAGAAATGAATTGAATGTCTATTCTATTCAATCGATTTATCATTGTTGATGAAAAAGTTTATTCATTTTCAATCATATTAAAAATCAAATACATTTTTATATGCATCAAATAACGGAAATTCACTAAAAATGTTACAGTCAAAAAAGACGTTTCCTCTACCAAATTAAACTTTTTCTCCCACACATTATAGATATGATAGTCATCGATGATTGATACTAGACAATTTCGATCAATTTCGAAAATGACAAGTTAAAATGATCTTATTCAATAGAAGACAATGAATTGATCGATTATCTCTTTGTTCTTATGAAACCATTCTATTTGCAACGAATATATTATCTTATAAAAAATACGAAAGAAGAATAAGACAAATGTTGTTATATTTGTCAAAAGAATAAAGTTATGTTCCATTCGTTTTCACCAATCATAAAGTTATGATTGGTGAAAGAGATTGTAGATTAAATTGGTAAGTTAAATGGGAACAATACTCAATGAACAGTTATTTCATGACACAAGCTTTGCATGAACTGTATCACACAGAGTTGTTGTTTTGCAAATTAAATCTAATGATAATAAAATTAAAATAAAAACAAGGGATCAACATTACCTTCAGTGGATTGTTTCCAATTTGAAAGTTGAATTTCGCTTTTGTTGTTCTGTAAACCTGTTTATTGATGTTTCATTTAATTATAATTAAACATCATCGTTTTCATTTCATTTATAAAATTCCATGCTGAGTTAATCCAATTTAATTCGAGGTAAACGCATGAATTTTCTGTGAAGAATTCCTGTTCAATATAAATTAAAAATAGTCAAATTACAAATTGAATGAAAGTTGTGAAACGAGTAAAATTCGATTCAGAAATATTTTTTTATAAATATTTGCATTCATTCTTGTGCTATTCGTCATGGAAATAAATTTGAATGACGATTATCGTCACACAAATGATGTATGAATGCTGTGAATAGCGAAACGTTAATTTCGATGACAAATGTCCTTTCAGGTCGAAGGTTAGATTGTTATATTGTATTGCTCAGTAAATTGTTGAATGACAATGTGATTCGAAGCAACGAACAACTTTTTTTTATAAATTTAAATATATTCAAATAGAAAAAATTCAAAATGAATAAAAAGGAGGTAAAATGAATATAAATATGATAAATAATGATGAATAAGTTTTAGTGAATAGGTGAAATTGAGTTACAATAACAAAAAAGATTTAGTGTTTTTTTTTGTTTTGAAATAAAATATTTAATTTTAGTAAAATTTTCATTTGGATTTGATTTTTTCAAGATAAAAAACGGCAATACATATAATCAAACATAATTCTCAATTGGTAATCGATTGTTTATATTCACTATCGATAGTAAAAACTTCAGAGTCGCGTGCTTTCCTCTCAGACACGTTCCTCTCGTGATTTGTTTACAAATTTTGTTTTTCTCATTTATATTTGCAAACGAAAATTTCAAAATGGCAAATGAACCAATATTCCCAAACATACAAGAAGCAGTGGAAACCGATGAGAATATTGTTACAGAAATTGACTCATATTGTGTTAATTGTGGTGAAACCGGTATTACCCGAATGTTATTAACCGAGATTCCATTCTTTAAACAAGTTGTTGTCATATCATTTCATTGTGATCATTGTCATTTTCATAACAATGAATTGCAACCAGCACAAAAGATTGCAGCGAAAGGAATACGATATGAGTTGAAGGTTACCAACGTTAAGGATCTATCACGGCAAGTGGTGAAGACCGAATGGGCACAGGTGAAAATTCCAGAGATTGATTTTGAGGTGAAACAACAAAGTGGACTTATTACAACTGTCGAAGGAATATTAGATCGTGCAATAAATGGTTTAAAACATACATATGATGTAAGCGACGGGGATGAAGAGGACAAGGCACCATTAAAATTATACATTGAAAAGATGGAAGCCTTAAAAACGGTTTCTCAATGTTTTACTATTATTATTGAAGATATCAGTGGAAACAGTTTTGTTGAAAACTTGGTTGCACCAGAACCTGATCCACAATTGGAAACGGGAAATTTTATTCGTACCATTGAAGATGATAAACTATTAGGAATCTATCAATCAGATGAATTGGAAAATAACGATGAAAAGGACGTTATGAAGAATGAGGTACTACAATTTTCGACCAATTGCCCTCATTGCAATGCACCATGTTTTACCAACATGAAATTGACACGAATACCACATTTTAAGGAGGTCATTATCATGGCAACCAATTGTGACGTTTGTGGAACTCGAACCAATGAGATTAAATCCGGCGCAGGTATCGAAGATAAAGGAGTAAGAATAACAATTGATATCGAAAACGAAGACGACCTAATGAAGGAGGTTGTCCGTTCAGATACGTGCAACATATTCGTTCCACAATTGAATTTGAAATTGTATTCAACTGGTTCGGGTCGATACACTACTGTACAAGGGTTAAGTCATATTTTAATAGAAAATTTGGAACGTTCAAATCCGTTTATTGATGGTGATTCATCACGAGAGGACGTTCGCGCGAAGATTAATGATCTAACTAGAAAATTGGAAAATCTGATCGGTTTAACAATCATATTGGATGATCCGTGCGGAAATAGTTTTGTGGATGGTGCTACCAATGTTGAACGATATCAACGAACGTGGGAACAGAATGAAGAATTAGGAATCAATGACATGAGAACCGATAGCTATACAACTGATGGAAAAGCAATGATACCTGAAGAGGATGAAGAAAATGAACAAAAGTAACAACAATAGTACCAAATTTGACCTTTTTTTATTTTATATGAATTATTATCTATTTGAATCAATGTTTTTTGAAAATAAATGAATGAATTCATATTGGTACACTCCTTTCTCATTTGTCATTAAATATCTGAACCACAATATGATAAGATTTAAGGAAGAAACAATTTCCCCTCAGATATGTTACTTGATTTTTTTCTTTGATCGAATCTTGCGCATTGAAAGAAATGAACATAAAATGTGCACACTGCGACGTCGAGTTAGAGCAGCAAAACTCAATATTGTCTGTTTGCCGATTGCATCATGTATCTCTCTATATATATCATCATCACATAAATGTAAAGAGACACGAGCACATTAAACACTGCTAAATTTCGGAACCGGGTAACCTTCAGTATCAAACATATTGCTTACGGGCGGCAACAGATTATTATCGATTTATAAAGTGCATTCATTAAGTGAAAATCAAACAGAAACATTAACTAGACGAAATAGACGACAACTATCATTACATTTTTGTTTGAGTTTTCATTTGATTCGATCGTTTTCAGGACCAAAAAAAAACATTTGAAAAAAAGAAATGTCGGAAGAAATTAAAATCAGTCATGTCATCTTTGATATGGATGGTCTTTTACTTGGTATATTATTATTTTTTTCAATATTTTTAACTTTATTAATTGATAAATTTATTTAAGATACCGAAACTCGTTATGAAAAATCGATTGGAACGGTTACAAGACGTTATGGACAAGAATATACTTTTGATCTGAAATGTAAGTTTTTTTCAAATTTGAACTATTGATAGTTGAATATCGATTTTTTCCATTTTTCAGTGAAAATTATGGGTCGTACTGGAATGGAGGGTTGTCAAATTATGGTTCGTGAGTTGAATCTACCGATTTCAGTTGAACAATTTGCAAGTGAGATCGATGAAGAGTATCGGAAAATATTCAGTGAATATGTTCCATTGATGCCCGGAGCCGAACGTCTAGTGAAACATCTGGCCAGTAAAGGGGTTCCAATAGCAATTGCAACCAGTAGTAAAGGATTTACTTTCCGATTGAAGACGAAGCCACATAAAGAATTGTTTAGTAATTTTCATCATATTTTGGTTGCATCGGAAGATCCGGAAATTGTTCGCGGGAAACCAGATCCTCAAACCTTTCTAGTTTGTGCTTCGCGATTCTCCAATCCTCCTACTAATATGTCAAATGTTTTGGTGTTTGAAGATTCGGTTGCTGGAGTTCAGGCAGCTAATGCAGCCGGCATGAAATCGGTTTGGGTTCCAGATCCTCGTATGTCAAAAGATTTAGTAACTCCTTGGCTACAACTAAACACATTGGAAGAGTTTAAACCAGAATTATATGGTCTTCCTGCATATGATTAATAATTGTTAACAAATTTTTGTTATCATTCATTTTAAATGCATATTTTACTTTATGATATTTAAATTTTAAAACAAATTTATGTCAATTAAACAAAAATTATCTAAACAATATATTATTCTACAGTTCATTTATGGCGAATTCGTGACTAACAAATACACATACAAAACATTTTGAATATAAAAGGCAATAAACTATGAAAATAAAAATGAAATAAATAATTTTTTACCTATGAAAATTTCTATATTGAACTTACCTTTCCAAATGAATGATATGACATTAGTCCAATTGGTCCATAGGATATGCCATATCGATTGTTGGTATAAAACTTTTCAATATAATTGGACAATTTGAGCCTATTAACGAACTCATTTGAATAGTATAGTTTTCTTCTAATTTGTTTTTGTGATAAATTTGGCCAATGATTTACATAATGATGTATCAATTGTAGTGAACATCGGTGTACGCGTTCAGTGTAGAATGTTGATAATAAATGTAACAAAAAGATTAAATTATATTGATAGATTACAATATTTACAAGAAAAAATAAGGAAACTTTGTCATATATCCCAAGCGCAATACAAACTACTGTATAAAGGTTGATCGGAACATTCAGTACAATAAACCATAACAAAACGATGCTATACAATCGACTTCCAGATATAATTGTGGTCAATTCTTTGGTGTGAATTGACATAAACTTTCTCATCTGCCATATGTTTAAATTACCTTTAGCTAACATGTGGTTTAATTGTGATAAAACATGGAATACAATTAATGAAAAGGTGGTAAAGTGAATACCAGCATGAATTGTTACTGATGCGAATAATAAAATACTTATGTTATAGGTTAAGCCAGAGATCATTGAAAAGATCAAACAAAGAAAACCATCAATTGTGAAGAATATAGTTCGATAATAAAACATTACAAACGACACTTTCATTAGAGATAAATATGGAAATTTAAATGCTAAATATAAAAATGAAATTAAGGTTTAAATATTTATTATTGTTTATTATTCAACTTACCAATAATAGATAAAAAATATTGTAATACAAGTACAAATTTTTTAAATAAACAATTTAATCTATGAGCATAGTTGGAATTTAAATCTACACGACGAAAGTACGAATTGTTATTTTCATATAAAACAGAGTAGACAACTGAAATTTGTTTTAACCCATCTTTTATCAATGAATGTGGAATAAAAAATGTTCGTTGAATGATAATCAATGTTAAAGTGACCATAACAATTAAATGAAGAGTAGTAATCTTGGGAATTCCCAATAAAACCATTTGGTCATCGTTAATGAAACGCCAATAATCAGAATCAATAAAAAGAAATATTATTACAAGATGAATGATCTTGTAGACGAG
The DNA here is from genome assembly GCA_029204025.1 of Blomia tropicalis. Taxonomy (NCBI): domain Eukaryota; kingdom Metazoa; phylum Arthropoda; class Arachnida; order Sarcoptiformes; family Echimyopodidae; genus Blomia; species Blomia tropicalis. Next base: position 7,814,835 of record CM055090.1, read on the forward strand.
AAGAAACATTGTTAGGTTCAATTGTCTAATCAAATACGACCGCTGCATCGTATCTGATTCATTGAGTGGATTATCTCCATTTGTGGGAGCGTTGGTCAATTTTGCGCATTCCAAAATGAAACGAAATGATTCATAAGGATTCCAAAATTTATATAAAACAAAAGGGTAAGGTAGTGAGGTTAACATTTTTTTCATCATGTTTCTCGGTTTTTGCGGCAAACAATGAAAAGTCATTTTGACATTTAAACAACATAATATCATTTTTTAAAACATAAAATATTAACATTTTTAAAAAGTTAGTAAAAAATATTATTACAATTATGTTATTCCTCTGTTGAAGCGATAATAAAAATATATAAATCAATACATAAACTTAATGACTGACTTTTTGAATATAAATTAGAAATGTCTTGAAATTTAGGCTTTTTTTTTGTAAATAATTTCACTGTAAAATGGAACCATTTTCATAGAATTACATAATTTTCATTTACATTTTACTTCAGTTTTGTTTGGTGATTGTTCTGTAACAACTAACATATATACGTACAACACATTTTGAATATAGAATGCTATAAACTGTAAATATGTAAAACAATTATTTTGCAAAAGTTTTAAAATATATATTGCAAACCTTTGCAAATGTTTTATATGTTATTAGTCCAAATGGACCATAGGTAAATCCATATCGTTTTTCGGTGTGAAACTTTTCAATATAATTGGATAACTTTAATCTATTGATGGTCACGTATGAATCGATCATCTTCGTTCCCTTATATTGAGAATGTGGCCAATCATTGACATATAGATGTGTCAATCGCCGTGAGCATCGATGAATCCTTTCGGTATAGATTGAGGCAAATAAATGAAATCCAAATATTGCATTATATTGATATATAACAATATTGGTTAGAAATATTAGCGAAACTTTATTATAAATGTTTAACATGAATCCAACGACTGTATACAGGTTGATCGGCACATTTAGAACAATGAATGCTAGAACGATTATACTATTGATTCGGTTCACCTTTAATATTGTGGTCAGTTCCTCTGTATGAATCGACATGAACTTTCTCATATACCATATTTTCATATTATTTTTAGTTAACATTTGATTTAATCCAGATAGGACATGAAATATGGCAAATGTGAAGATTGCTAAATAGTTTGCAACGTTGATTGTTATGGTTGCAAATATTAATATACTAATATTGTAGGTTAGACCAGAAATCAATGAGAAGATCAAACACAGAATTCCTTTAATAGAAAAGAATAGTGTCTGGTAATAATGCATTATATATGCAACTTTCATTACTGACAAATACGGAAATTTAAATGCTAAAAAAAGAAAGTGATGTAAAAGGTTTGTATAACAAATTCAGAAAGATCCAACCAAATAAAAAAGTTGGACATTTTACTTCTTTTAGTTTACTTACCGATGATAGAAAAGAAATACTTTAATAATATTACCCACATTTTAAATATATAAATTATTCTTTTGAATAATTTGAATTCGGTTCTATCCGATAAAAATATGAATCGTCTTGTTCATATAAAACTGAATAAACAATTACAATTGGTTTTAAGCCATCTTTATGCCACGAACGTGGAATAAAGTATAATCGATGAATGGTGATCAAAGCTAAAGACAACATGACAATCACATGGAGAAGTGTGTTCTTTGGAATTTTCAGAAATACCATTTGATCATCGTTGATAAAACGCCAATAATCAGAGTCAACATAAAAAATTATGATTATAAAGTGGCCGATCTTGTAGACGAGAAGCAACATTGTTAAAATCAATTGTCTAATCAAATATGATCGACGTTTAAGATCTGATTCGATGGGCCAATCCCATTCATTCTCTGAGCTGTTGATCAATCGAATACATTCCAACATGAAACGTAATGTTTGATATGGATTCCAAAACCGATATAAAATTATAGGATATGGAACAGATTTTAACAATTTAGCCATTATCCTAATTTTTGAGTCTACTAACAGACAATTAAACAAACTTAACATTGTTATAAAGTATTAAAAGACGATCTTAGTATAGCTTTTACTTGCTATATATGATGAAAATTAAAATCAATATTAATGACTTAAATAATTAAATCAATAATTAATTTCTTATAAAGACGATCGTTATAGATTTTTAATATTAACAAAGTACATAAAAAAATTTTATTTATGTAACAAACTTCCATAATATGAATCTAAGTTGTATGAAACAAATCGAAAATAGCATTGAGAATGTTAGGTTGATGTGTCCCTGATATATTGATTAAAATTGTTAAATGCCTGTTTGTTGTTTCGTTTTGACGAAAATGCTAACTTCAAATTCGATTTAGTTTTAGATAAAAGTTAAAACCAACATTGAATGAATTATTACTTAATAAGTTGTTATAAATTAATTATAGAAATGCACCAAAGTATATTTGTATTATGTAACATTTCAGAAGTAATTGTGGACTTGTATTAAACTTTGACGCGTTTCACCAAAACTTTGTCTTTAGAACGTGCGTTAGAGAGTCGCAGTAAATATTGTGTTTTAAAATGTTTATCAAAACAAAAAACTTATTTTCATGTAACAATAATATTATAAAAAATCTGATAAAATAAAATAAATTAATGACAGATTTAGATTTTAAACTATTTTAACCTACACTGGGAAACACTAACAAAAAATGATTTAACTATTTCGATCTCATAAACCGCAGAGAGTAAATAAAGGAAGGCTAATCGACAACTTATTTCAAATTTTAATTTAACGTTTAGTGATTTAAGAATGTTGAATGTTTAATGATTTGCTTATTGTTTAACCCCTTAACTTAATTTCTAAACTCATAAATAAGTTTATCAACATTTTATCATGAATGCCAAAAGAACTAACTGGACGCATGAGGTAAGTCATTGTAATTCGTTTTCACTTAACATATTCTCAAATTTAAAATAAGAAGGTATAAATTTGATTGAATTGATAAAAATCTATGATTTAAAATGGAATAATGAGTCTTCAAGGCTCATTGCCTTCTGCGTGAAGTAGCATTGCACTTTTTTTGTTTTTTTTTTTGAGAGATTACCAATTGTAAACAAATCGGTTTTTACACGATTTCCATTTTTAAAATCTGGTTTTAAAAACTAACCACAATGTCCAAATTAAAAGTCTGACACTTTAAAATTAAACATTCTAATTAATACATATCTCAAAAGTCTGAATCTGAGTCTCGAAGACTCATGCCGTATAATGAAGGTTTAATAAAATATTATTTTTAAATACAAAATAGGAAGATACGAATTTGATTGAATTGATAAAACTTCATGGTTTAAAATGGACTAAAATTGCTAAATATATGAAGGATCGTAATAGACAACAATGTGCTGACCGATGGAATAATGCACTTGATCCAAAGATTTTGAAAGGAAGTTGGTCACCTGAGGTATGTAATTATAACTTGGTTAAAATTTCCTAGTTTATTATTATGATTTAATTTAAAAACATCAGGAAGACGAAAAGTTGACAAAATTGATAAAAAAATATGGATCGAAGTGGAGTATAATTGCACAATATATGGGCAATCGATCTTATTCACAGTGTAAGCAGCATTGGAAACACCTACTCAATAAAAAAAATGAATGGACACCAGAAGTAAATCTATAAATCGCTGCTTAAAAAAATTTGAGTACATCATTATTTATTCAATAATATAGGAAAATAAAAAGCTGGTTGAACTGGTAAAAGAATACGGAAATGATTGGAAGAAAATTTCTGAAAATATGACTAAACGCAGTTCTACATATTGTTGGAATAAATATCATATGCATCTTAATCCGAATCTTCGTAAAGGAAAATGGGCACCAAATGTAATTTTATTTTTGTTAATTGATTTCTTATTTAATTTTTAAAATAATTTTTTTATAGGAAGATAAAATGTTGATAGAATTGGTCTGGGCTAAAATTGCATTATGAAAGTTCGTATTTTTGTTGTAAAATAAACTTATTACAGGAAGATAAAATGTTGAAAGATTTGGTAGAAAAATTTGGTACGAGATGGGTTAAAATTGTTGTAAAAAATTAATTATAACCAATTTATTACTCTTAATCCTACCAATAAACCTTGGACACTGAAGGTACGTCATTTTTTGTAATTAATATGTAATTTTCTTAACATAATTTAGGAGGATCAAAAGTTGAAAAATTTAGTTAAAGTATATGGATTGAATTGGGAAGAAATTTCTGAAAATATTGACAATCGCACCAGTTATCAATGCCGTAAACGATGGTCTGAATACCTCGATCCTAAAATTATTAGACGGAAATGGTCATTAAAGGTAAATACATTCTTGTTGTAAACTTATTTAACAGCTATATCTTTTTAAACATTAAACAGGAAGATAAACAATTAATTAATTTGGTAAGGAAGTTTGGTACAAAGTGGATCAAAGTTTCTAAATTTATGAATGGAAGAACTAGAGAACAGTGTTCAAACCGATGGAAAAATATTAAAAAATTAAAAAATGAGAGTTTTGTTGAATTTTCGGTATGTTATATTTTGAATTTTTAAACAACAAACGCTTAATAATTCATTATAAAATTCTAGGATATTTTTTCCGATGATGAAAATCCGTTTGAAGACGAAAGTTCTCAACAAACTATTGAAATTGATTATGATTCTGACGCAACCATTATTGATTTATCGAACTAATTGAAACAAATATATACAATTGTTATGTAAACAATAGTATCGCATATTTTTTTAAAATCCTCTTCACCAGTATGGCGATTTGGAAAAAAACATCCTTTTCTTATTATACTGCTCATTTACAGGGATTGTGTATTTTTTTAATGTTTTTAATAATTTTTATTAAATTCATTCATGAATCTAAAAAATATGATATTTATTTGATAGATTTAATAGTTTTAATGGAGGCCATTAAAACATTAAAATAAAGTGGACACATAAGGTAAGTCAAAATATATATATTATATGAAGTAAGACAACAACGAATAGAGCATAATAAACCGGACTTAATGGTACATGACCTGAAAACGAAACAAATCACATTGATAGAAGTAGGAGTCACGAACAAACGAATCATCCCAACAACGGAAGTGACAAAAGGGAGGAAGTATGAGTTTCTAGCTTGGGAACTTAAGCTGATGTACCCAGGGACAAACGTCACACTGATCCCGGTTGTGATAACATGGGATGGACTGGTTACCAAACATTTCAAACGATATATGCAACAACTAGGAGTCAACGAGAAGCTACAGGGATACATACAGACTCAAACACTAAAACGAACATGCGAAAGCATATTAATAGACTTCAAAAAGAATAATCAGAACCATCCACTGAACTATGAGGAGATGGGAAGGCTATTCGATCAACTGTAAACACACCTCATTATCTCATGTTCCATAACACAAATGTTGCAATTGTATTTCGACGAGTAACATAAATGCACAATAAAGAGTTATTTTTTATTATATAAGACTCAAGTCTTATCGGGCCAGTGTGTCCACACCAACCCAAAAACATCGGATCGGGTACGTTAAGGTGATACATCACAGACACTAAGTTAGAAGACCATCTCTAGCTTCGTGATTGCATCAGGATACCAGTCACGATCACATCAGATCTTCAGATGACGTAATCCAAACAGTCATCGTGATGACTCATCCAGACAACGAATCAGATACGTATCAACCAACGTATCTGATAAGTTAGGAAGACACAATCGTGTGAACCAGGATTGCATCAGACTACCAGAATTTAATTAGTCTGGTAGACGATAGAACAATGGGCAATTAACCAAACCAATTAGCCAACCTAATTAGCTAACCTAATTAGCTAATTAGCTATTGTTCTCAGAACACCAAAGGAATTTGTTGCAACACACACAGTATGCTCAAGCGCGTGTACCTTGACCTTGATTCTGTATATAAACCCTAACCGTTCCGAATAGAGATAACGTTCAGTAAAGTCTTGTTCAATCAACACCTTACTCAGAAGCTTCAACCCAGATTCCGACTTAGACTTACTGATCATAGGTTCTAACGTCGAATCTTTAATTCAACCTAACGACAACCCGTCTTTAATCCCGTTAAAACATTCATCGATTCCCCCTTTAACCAGTCATCAAGCTGTTAAACCGTGAATCGACCAACAACCATCATTACACCCATCTCGTCACCGTCACTTTGATAAGGTCTAGCACCTTTGAAGTGGCAATACAAGTCCTGAATCATAGTGGCAAACCCAACACTCCTTAGTAGAGAACAAACAAGTCTACTAAAGGAACATTACATATATAAAGAACAAGTGGAGATAAGACAATCAAACTTCAAACGGAACCACCTGAGCTTTATAGATGATATAAAGCTTCTGGCCAAGGATGAGCAGACTTTATCTGAACTGTGTCACTACACACGAGAATCCTTACGAACGATTGGATTCAATGTAAACCAGCAAAAATCAACAAGTAATATAGAAAGTGAGTGAACGTTTGGAGACAAACTAGACGATTTCGAAGGATACAAATACTTTGGAGTGCTAGAGGATTCAAACAATATGATTAAGCAAGAGAACAAAACCAATATCTGTGAAAAAATTGTTAAAGAGAGTTAAGGCATTATGTGATACCAAATTAAATGCACGAAATCTCTTCTACGCGTTAAATAAATATGCCATAGCTACAGTGAACTATTACATTGGAATCATCGATTTTGAACCCGCAGAATACGAGAGGATGGATAAGGAAGTCCGACAGATGCTTGCGAGCCATAATGTTACAAAGAATGCATCGAATATGGATCGTCTGTATATACCCAAGAGTGGATTGGGTAGGGGACTTCAGAACATCATGGAAGAGGCAGAAGTTATGTTATGCGATGCTATGCAAACTCCAGGACCTAAATATATTCTACAACAAAAAGAAGTGCCCACACTGTCATCAAGGAAACATGTCGGGGAAACACCTGACGACCAATTGCGGTCGGATGCTAAACTTTGATTATAAAAAGCGACATGAAGATGTCGTCAGATTACATGTACACTAAGAAATATGAACTCAATAGCAAAAAACTACAAAGTGGACAATGTGATTTCCAACGATAGAGTAAGAATCAAATCTGACATCCCGATATTAACTGAAAATCGAATCGAAAACAACAAACCAGACTTGATGTTCCACGACTTGAAATCCAATGAAATTACCATCATAGAAGTTGGCATCACTAACAAAAGAATATTACCAGCCGTTGAAACCACGAAGGGGAAAAATATGAAGATCTAGCTGGAGATCTTAAAGCTGGGAGTGTGAAAGACGATATAGTCAAATTTTCGCTGGTAACGAACGAAATTGAATTTTCAACTCCACAAATTATTATTATTTTTCATTGCTATAAGAATACTGAAAATCATTTCTGTAAAAACTTTAAAAGTTTAAAATATCGATTGGCTGAATAATAAACGAGTAAATTTTTTAGATAATTAAGTTTTAATTATTAAAGAACCATAAAGAACCATAAAGTTTTACAGAATATCTAGTAAAACATCTAGGTATGAGGTTAATATCATCTTTACTTTTCTTTAAGTTTGTTCCAAATAAATCAAAATTAAAAAAAAGGTGAAAAAAACTATCAAACAACTTTGAGCTCCATTTTTGCAAAAACAAAACATATTAGAATTGTGATATTTAGATGTTTTACTAGATTGATATGTTTTTTATGTATATGCTAAGTTTCAACCAAATCCATCAAGCCAATCAACCTCCTTACTTACCTTACGAAACCAAAATTGTCCATAGGAATACATTACGCAAGAAAAACAACTTTGAAGGAAAAACTGTGTCATTTATTAAATTGATTAAATTATAGATAAACAATAAATATTGTTCAAAAAATTACGTGATCGTCGAACTGTTCGTGTGACATCAAATTGAAAAATTATTAACACAAAAAATTATTGATAAAGATTTAAGTAAAGATGATGTTCAAATTACGTGATCGTCAAACTGTTCGTGTGACATCAAATTGAAAAATTATAAACACAAAAAATTATAGATAAAGATTTAAGTAAAGATATTGTTCAAATTATTTAGGCTAGTCGAACAATAAAAAATTAATAATCACGTAATCGTCGAGCTGTTCGAGTGACATCAAATTGATAAATGATAAATACAAAAAGTTATAGATAAAGATATAAGAAAAGATATTGTTCGAATTATTCATGTTGAACAATAAAAATTAATAATCACGTTTTCGTCGGAATGTTCGAGTGATATCATATACTGGGTTCATAGCTCGACGTTCATTCATTCGCCGTAGTGAAGGTGGTGGTGGTGCAGATACCCGTTCATTTCTATTGCTTTGTATCAGATAACCTGCTGGCGAAGTTTGACGTACATTATATGGACGCAAAAACTCATGTAAATGTTCATCTTGATTGTTACGAGTTGGAATTTGATTCGAAGTTCGTGGTTCATTCAGTTGTGGAGGACCTGGAGGTACATCTAGGTTTTCACGAATTTGAAAATTTGATGATGACGTTGCACCTTCATTAAATTGACGCAAAAATCCATCTATTGATTCATTTTCAATGTTACGAGTTGCTTGAACCTTCGAAGTTTGAACCTCATTGAATTGCAACGGCTCTCTAGGTATCTCTTGATTGTTATAAGTAGATACAAAATTAGGGGTGTGAACCTCATTAAATTGCCACTCACGTCTAGGTTCATCCATATTGTTGTGAATTTGTAAGATTGATGATGGAGCATGAGTTGATTGAAATGATTGATCATTCAACTGTAACGAATTATCAGCAAAGGGTGTTGAATGAAGGAAGGCTGGCGGAGGTTTTTTCAATGTTTCAATCTCGGCATCTTTTCGAGCAATTTGAACCTTTAAAGATGCATTTATATTGTACAGTGATTTCATTTTATCAGATTGTTGTTTTGTCATGTTTAATAAAATAGTAGTCAGAACATTATACTGCTTAAACATGAATTCGTAAGTATGGATGTTTCGTTTCATATTAGTACCAGGATCTTGGAATAAGGTTTTCAGGTTTTCTGGCATGTCATTGCATATTTGTTTTATACGACATCCAGAACTACATTTATGGCACTTTGGATTTTTTTCAAGGCATTTGCGACAAAATGTATTGAGACACTGAGTAATGTAGAATTCACGATTTGAATTAGGAAATGCAATACATTGTCTGCAGAAGATTACACGTTTTTTGGTGAAAGATTGATAAGCATCCATTGTGAGACAAATGTAAATGTCAAATGAGTCCAGAACTAGAATCAACAAAGTGAGATAGATTTCGAAAAAAGAAATTCTTTGTCCTCTATTTTAACATAAATGGATCAAGTTAAAATAGCCACGTACGCATGCATGTTTTGGACAATTAATTATGAATTTGACTAAAATATTCTTTGTGTTGAACATTCTTTAAAGAAAACCAATTTCAAATTCAACAAAATATTTTTAGATTCATCTGAACAATTATCTGAAAAAATTTACATGATCAGATGAATGTCAAATGAGTTTTGATTTTATCAAAGAATTAGTAGCCATTGGCTACTAGCCAAGAATCCAACAACATTTCTACCGGATATAACAGGGAATCCAACAAGTGAACCCAGGATTGTTTGATTTTTTTATTTCAATCTCATATAATGTGAAATTATTTACAAAAAAAAACAATAAAGTGTAATAAAATCAATCTTTTTAGAAATATTCCAATGAATATTTGCGTTGCTTGGTATAATTATCTGTAAATATTGAGGTCAATTCATTGTTTTGATTATTAGATGATGTTTTCAATGATTTAGTAGACGATTGTGACGACGGAGGGTCACTTTCGCGATTGAGTCGAGCACCGGCATGAATTGAATCGCTACCATCACTGTTGTTGCTCGAACTGTTGGCCAACATTCGGGTTGATGTCGTCAATGGAATCATCGATTATTACTATAATAATAAAACTTTGTTGCTTCTATTTATTCGTTTTATAATACATTTATATGATCTATTTATGTTTTCATTGCATTTTGTAAGAATAAGAAATTAATTTTCAATCACTAACCGGCCAAGATTCTATATTCGAACCTCTATATTTCGTCTTTGGTACAATTCGTCACACACGATGATGGTGGCGACAAGTATTTTTAGTTGAGAACGATGTCGATTTTATTGATGATGATCATAACAATACCTGAAGTGAATTGAATTGAAATCGGCTATATGCAGTTTATAGGACGATTAGTTTTGATCATTTTAACTATACTTTATTTAAAGTTTAAAATAAAAAAAGGTTGATATAAAAATCGGAACAACAAAAATAAATGATGAAAGTTATTGCATTTCCCCAACTTCTTTCTTTCAATTTGTTGAGTTTGGTTGGAAATCGCATCAACATTAATAAAATGAGATATAATTAAAATTTTTATCTATTAATTCATAAGTAAGTACCTCATTTATTTTTATGAACAGCTTACACAATCTAAGCATACTGATTGAGAGCCACGAAGAAAGTTAATATAGCTATCATCAAATGGTTGCTGCTCTTTGATAGCATTCGTTTCATCAAATGGTCGCTGTTCTTTGATAACATACGTTTCATTTATGTGTGTGATGTGCTTATGTGCTACTGATTGTTCCGAGATCTTAAACAACAATTAGATTAAAATAAAAACTTTCAAATATAAATTACTTACTGAATCAGTTGAGCTAATATCGGCCCATTGGTCCATGTTTTCTGTTTGGATAATCTTAAGATTTTTTTTAAACTCGGAATTTATAACAGATTAATGGTCTTATACGCAAAGTGATAAATATCACTAGCATTAATTTCATTTAAAAGTTCAATAAGATTAGATTCATCTTCTTCAGCAAGTTCAACCATCTTTGTTTGTTGATCTCGAATGCAGTGAGTCAAACAATCATTGAATATTTTCCAAATATTCATGATCGGAACTGCACGATGCAGTTTGTTTAAGTAATGTTAAATCTTCCATCTTTCGAGTTCGTTCTAGCATGAGACGATTCAATTCTCTAAAAATAAAAATGTTATTATTATCAAGTAAGTTTTGGTAATTCAAAGAAAGGCAATAGACTTACGTTTCGTATTCATTAAACAATAGTTTAGATGATATCGCATTATTCAAACGTTTTTCAAATTTCCTATCTGAAAATTTGAACTCTTCACTATTTGGAGTGTTAATACGGTTGGTACTTGTATTTTTTGGTTATATTATATTGATAATAATCAATCTTGATTGTAGTTACGTATGAATGAAGATAAGCTATTTCAAACCCATTGAACATTTATAATATGATCGAAAAACGTTTGTTTGTAATGTACGAAACACAATTGGTTTATAGTTGTTTCATCTTATGCCAATTTTCCAAATTAAAGGCTATCTGAAAAAAAATTGTAAAACTTAGGATTCTTAATGAGTAATAAAGAAGGTCTAAAGAAATGGATCACAGTGTTCAAGCCGATGGACAAGTGTTAAAAAATCAAGTAAAAGTTTGTTTGAATATTGGGTATGTTATTTCTTGAATTATTTAAACAAAAGATTTTCATGATTAACATGTAGTTCATGGATTTTCATTCATTAAGCTATTTTTACCTAAATATATCATTTTGGGTAGAAATGGATATTAAGCATGAGAGACGCAAAGACTCAATCGTTTTGTTTACTTTAACAAAAATTTAAGTCAGAACGAATTTTTAGTGATCTACAAATTTTCATTTGCCATATTTTACATAATTTCTAACAATTTGTCAACATATTGTTATAACGACCATTAAAATGTGGAGAAAGTGGACACCTGAGGTAAGTCATTGTAATTGGTCGTTTACATTTAACCCTTAGTTGTACGGGTGACAGAAATGGGCATGAGTCTTTAAAGCTCATTGCCTTCAGCGTGAATTGGCGCTGCACGTTTTTTGTTTTTTGATGGACTACCAATTGTAAACAAATCGGTTTTTACACGATTTCCATTTTAAAAATCTAGTTTTAAAAACAAATCCTAATGCTCAAATTAAAAGTCTGATACTTTAAAATTAAACATTCTAATTGATACATATCTCAAAAGTCTGAATCTGAGTCCCGAAGACTCATTCCGTATAATGAAGGTTTAATATAAATATTATTTTTAAATATAAAATAGGAAGATACGAATTTGATTGAGTTGATAAAAATTCATGGTTTAAAATGGGCTAAAATTGCTAAATATATGAAGGATCGTAATGGACAACAATGTGCTTGCCGATGGAATAATGCACTTGATCCAAAGATTTCGAAAGGAAATTGGACACTTGAAGTATGTAATTGTAACTTGGTTTAAATTTTTAGTTTATTATTTTGATTTAATTTAAAAAACAACAGGAAGACGAAAAGTTGAAAAAATTGATAAAAAAATATGGATCGAAGTGGAGTATAATTGCACAAATTATGGGCAATCGATCTTCTTTACAGTGTCGGGATCGCTGGAATTTAAGACTTAATAGAAAAAATAATGAATCGAAAAGAGATTGGACATCGGAGGTAAATTTATGTTTTAAAAAACTTATTGTATACGTGATTGTTTCTTTAAAATTCAGGAAGATAAAAAGCTGCTTGAGCTGGTAAAAGAGCATGGTAATAATTGGAAGAAAATTTCTGAAAATATGAATAAACGCAGTCTTAATGATTGTATGTACCAATATCAAATTCATCTAAATTCGAATATCCACAAAGGAAAATGGACAACAAATGTAGTTTTATTTCTTGTTATTTAGTTTCTCATTTAATTTTTAAATTATTTAAATACAGGAGGATAAAATGTTGATAAATTTGGTAGAAAAATTTGGTACGAGATGGGGTAAAGTTGCAGAATGTATGAAAAATCGTAATTATTTCCAATGTTATCATCGATGGAATAATACTCTTAATCCTCCTAATAAACCTTGGACAGTGGATGTAAGTCATTTTTTTGTATCAATTGTGTAATTTCCCTTAACATAATCTAGGAGGATCAAAAGTTAAAAAAATTGGTTAAAGTATATGGATCGAATTGGAACATAATTTCAGTAAATATTGATGGTCGTACCCATTTGCAATGCTGTAAACGATGGTCTGAATACCTCGATCCTAAAATTATTAGACAGAAATGGTCAAGAAAGGTAAATACATTCTTATTTTAAACTTATTTAACAGCTATATTTTTTTAAACATTAAACAGGAAGATAAACAATTAATTAATTTAGTAAGGAAGTTTGGTACAAAGTGGACCAAAGTTTCAAATCACATGAATGGACGAACTAGTAAGCAATGTATCAGACGATGGGGAAAAATTAAAAAGTTCAAAAATGAAAGTTTTGTTGAATCTTCGGTATGTTATATTTTGAATTTTTAAACAACAAACACTTAATAATTTATTATAAAAATATAGGAAATGTTTTCTTACTATGATAATCAATCTGAAGAGGAAACTTCTCAACAGACAATTGATAGTGATTCCGATTCTGATGCTACAATTATAGATATACCGAACTAACTATTAACAATTAACTATTGCAAAAAAGAATAGGAAATCAAGGTTTTCTATTCTTAATAAAAAATTTGGTTTCGATGAACTATACTTATATATTATTGCCATATTTTATATTATAGAACGATTTTCAATTTTACAATCGACAAAATCTTAAAATAAATTATTAAAATTCATTGTACACTTATTCATGGTCAAAAAATGTTCATGGCCCATGTGTAGTTTGTCGAGGTGAAAAGCGATGATTGGGCGACCAAAAATTACGATCTGGGCCATTTTCGATTTGCTGGTTGGAGACTATTGGTCTAATCGATTACAAAAATTTGTCACCAAAAATATCAAATTCGATAACTTTTTGTAATCTTGAAGTTACTTCAGAAATGCAACCCAATTCTAAGAGAATTTACCGCGCTTTGTTGCTGTTATGGTTACATGAACGTCTCCAAAATGAAAAACAAGGATATACAATGAAAGTAGCGGTTCAAGGTTGAAATTTGGCATAAAACATACACATTGTTTACAGAATAACAGACGAGCAACAGATTGAGCATGTGTTTGTATCTTGTTATGAATTCTGTATTTTGCATCACGAAACAAATATAAAAGTCAGTAAATACAATTGGTTCCGAGTTTCAATTTGACTTTTAATAACCTAAGAATATTCATTAGTTAATTGTTTAACTTCTTCGCATAACTTCTAAACTCTTAAAAAAGTTTGTCCACATTTTATCATGGAAGCCACTAAAACAAAGTGGACACCTGAGGCAAGTATTAGTAATTCGTCGTCTTCACTTAATAAAAGGATTATTAAACGTACATTAGGAGGATGCTAAATTGATTGAATTGATAAATAAGCATGGCCGTAAGTGGAAGATGATTGCTGAACAAATGAAAGGTCGTACTCAATCCCAGTGTTGGCACCATTGGGCTTCCATTGATCCCGATGTATCCAGGGAGGCTTGGACATTGGAAGTATGCTTTTAATTTTTTCTATTATTTTTATTATATTATTAATAAACATATAATAGGAAGATGAAAAATTAACTGAGTTGTTCAAAAAGTATGGACCGAAGTGGAAGACAATTGCTGATGAAATTAAAAATCGGAATGATCTTCAATGTCAAGATCGATGGCGAAGGCAACTTACTAGAGAAACTAAATTAAGAACTTGGACACCTGAGGTGAATTTATTCTATTCGTTGTTTCTAATTTATTCTAATAAATATTATTAATAAATTCAAAATAGGAAGATACGAATTTGATAGAATTGATAAAAATACATGGTTTAAAATGGGTTGAAATTGCTAAACATATGAAGGGTCGCAATGATACACAATGTTCACAACGATGGCATTTTACACTTGATCCTAAGATTATTAAAGGAAGTTGGACCCCTGAGGTATGAAATTTTAACTTGATTTAAATTTCCTAGTTTATTATTTTTTATCTAATTTAACCAACATCAGGAAGACGAAAATTTGAGACAAATGGTAAAAAAATATGGATCGAAGTGGAGTATAATTGCACAAAATATGGGCAATCGAACTTCCTTACAGTGTCGGCGTCGCTGGAATTGTAAACTTAATAAAACAAATAATAATGAATTGAAAAGAGATTGGACACCGGAGGTAAATTTATAATGTTTAATTCAACTCTTTGTATACATGATTGTTTCTTTAAAATTCAGGAAGATAAAAAGCTGCTTGAGCTGGTAAAAGAGCATGGGTATAATAGGAAGAAAATTTCTGAAAATATGAATAAACGCAGTTATACGGATAGTTTGTGGAGATATAATTTTCATCTTAATCCAAATATCCGTAAAGGAAAATGGACACCAAATGTAATTTTATTTTTGTTAATTGATTTCCCATTTAATTTTTAAAATAATTTCCGTTTTATAGGAAGATAAAATGTTGATAGAATTGGTAGAAAAATTTGGTACGAGATGGGGTAAAATTGCAGAATGTATGAAAGTTCGTAGTTGTTACCAATGTTGTACACGGTGGAATAGAATTCTTAGGCCTGATAATAAACCTTGGACACCGAAGGTAGGTCATTTTTTGTATTTATTGTGTAATTTTTTCAACATAATTTAGGAGGATCAAAAGTTAAAAAAATTGGTTAAAGTATATGGATTGAATTGGGAAAAAATTTCTGAAAATATGGACGATCGCACCAGTTTTCAATGCCGTAAACGATGGTCTGAATACGTCGATCCTAAAATTATTAGACAGAAATGGTCAAGAAAGGTAAATACATTCTTGTTGTAAACTTATTTAACAGGGATATCTTTTTAAACATTAAACAGGAAGATAAACAATTAATTAATTTGGTAAGGAAGTTTGGTACAAAGTGGACCAAAGTTTCAAATCTTATGAATGGAAGAACTAATAAGCAATGTATCAGACGATGGAGAAAAATTATAGAATTAAAAAATGAAAGTTTTGTTGAATCTTCGGTATGTTATATTTTGAATTTTTAAACAACAAACACTTAATAATTTATTATAAAAATATAGGAAATGTTTTCTTACTATGATAATCAATCTGAAGATGAAACCTCTCAACAGGCAATTGATAGTGATTACGATTCTGATGCTACCATTATTGATATTCCGAACTAATTGAAGCAACTGAAGAAAGTGAAGAAAGAAAATACTTTCTTGTATTTTGAACTTTATCTTCTCAGTACATGATTAGTATTGGTTTTGATAGATCGCTGAAAGCTTTATGATTGATTGATTATTAATGAAAAATTTAGAATAATATTAATTGAGCACTATTGATAATTAAACACCATTATAAAAATGTGATCACTATTAAGTATGTAAATATATTTTATAAGAAAATGAAATTAAAAATCAAGATTGAAGCTATAAAATATAAAATAATGATAATGAAAAATAGAATATTATTATTCTTTTTTAACTCGTTTGAAATGACGCACAAGAAATTCGCTTGGACTCCATAATTTTCTCAATGGCTTAATAATTGTACTAAGAAGCGAATAGAAATTTGAATCAATATTCAATTTGCTCAAAAATTCAGGATCTCGAATGTCTGATTGAACTCTAAGTTTTGATTCACCAACCAATGTTGCAAGTATGACAACGCCGAAACTGTAAATATCTGAAGAGAATGCATTATACGGCAAAATTGAGCTTGACATTTTCTCTGGTGCAACATAGATTGAGTTATTTTGCACCATCGGTTCGTATTCATATGTTCTTTGATAATTCTCTAAATCATATTTGGTTGCCAATGAAAAGTTGGACAATTTATAAATACAGTTTTCCAACTCCTTTACGATATTTTTAGAATCGATTCGTTTAATTCGAATCGTATGCGGATTAATGTCGTTATGTGCAACACCACACGAATGAAGATAATCAAGAGCTGATGACAATTGTTTTGCCATACAAGTTGTTTGTTTAGGTGTCATCTTATTCTCATGTAACTGTTCGTTTGATAGCACATCGAACAAACTCATTTGAAGATATTCTAACTTCAGAACGTAACAACCATTGGCAATATTGGCTTCGGAAATGGTAAACATACCATAAAATTTGCAAATATTTTCATGACGAATATTTCGGTTTATCATAAATTCATGTTTGGCAATATTGCCATAATCTCCATTCAATCGAGGTTCCCATCCTTGTTGAAAAACTTTCAAACAATACTTCTTTTCACCAACTATTCCTTTCGATTTTCGTATGTTGCAAGTATAAAATTCACCATCATATCGGGTAGTTTCACTTACTGGTAAATTGCTGTTTTCCTTGTAACAAATGTTTGTGACTTGCATCACTTTTCTTACATTTTTCAAATGATGATGAGTTTGAAAAAATCGAGCTGGATCTTTCGAATTAAAGCTAATTAGTGAATTTTCTTCCGAGCTTAAGCTTTCTGTAATGATGTCAATTATTTGAACATCGTCACTTTTACGTTTGATTTTATTGATAACGTTCATTGTCTTTCTCTTTTCACTAGAAAATAAACTGATTGATATAATGCAGAAACTGAATAAGATATCAAAGTCTACAAATAAAAAAAACTGTACAATTTACTGAAATCAGATGACTCATTCAATTTCTATACAACTTGAATAATAAACAAAATGTGATTTATTGTTAATGGATTATAAATTTATATAATTTTAAATTAAATTTGATCCATACTGTGGCAATTAAACGTAAGAAAATGTGAACAATGTTCACAAACATATTATTGTAATTAGTTTCCGGTATTTTATTCCAACAATAAAATAATTTTAAACAAAAAACTACGTACTTTTCTTGAAGCGTTCATTCAAACAATTGTTTATCGAACAAGCTATTCTGTCCCAATCAAAAATCTTTGATTAGTTTTGTGTGCACTTCATTTACATTCATCGATACATTTTTTTCTGTTGTTTTTATTCAATCTCGAATACCAATTCATTCATAATGTTTTCCCAACTTCAAGCACGCTTTAGCAAGCGTAGATCGCTTTACCAAAAAATGCAAAGTTCCGAAATGGTACATTTTCAACCAACTATTCCCGATTATGATGGAAAATTTGTCAATCAGCGAGACAACTATATGTCGATTGCACCTGGTCGATTCTTTCAATCGTTCATTTACGACCAAATCATTCGAGAACACTTCAAGATGGCGTATCTCAATTTTGAAGATAATACTCAATTCGCTTCTATTTATGTTGGAATGAATAGTTCAAGAAACGATATTCCTGAACAGACCATGATACGTGAAGGCGTTAAAAAGTATTGTTTAAAAGTTTATCAAATGGATTTACAATTGCCTACTAAAAATGATTACGATGTAATTGCGTATCGAGAAATCTCTAAATATGTCTTGATCAAACATGAGAATATATGCAAATTTTATGGAGCAATCACATTGTCGACTAAATTCTACAGTCAAGGATGCTATTGTATCAAGTTAGAGTACCTTGAGACTTCGTTGGACAGTCTTCAGGAGTTGTATCCCTATAGGTCTAAGGAGAATACAATGCGTATGATTACACATATTGGTAGGGCCATCAATTATTTGCACGAACTAGGATTTGCTCATCATGATATCGATTTGAAAAGCATTCGTATCAAATCGATAAATGGACCTAGTCTTGAACATGCTCTTCTAAACACTGTCGTATACAAATTGTGTAATTTTGGCTTAACCGAATTGTATGATGTGGATCCTAATGTCGAACCGGCAGTTGAGACCAAGGTGATTCGTACATCTGATCCATACTTTACTGCTCCAGAGAAAAAAGTTACACCATTGGTTCCGTATGATCCATTCAAGTCCGATATGTACAGCTTTGGTGTGGTTGCAATGGCCATGTTGTTAGGAAAATCACAAGTCGAAACAGATTTGGCAAGACAAAACCTTCCGTTCGCAAAATTGCTTAACTATTATTGGCAAAAAGAACTTGTTAATGCTGAAGTTGCCACCTTTTTTTACCGAACCGTCAACTCTGATCCCAATGAACGATTGGAACGTAAAGAAATGATGGATATTATTAAGAAATTTTAAAATGAAAAAGAAACATTATCTATAATTCTACATTTACCTACATTGCTTATATCTCTGATTACCTATTTATCATTTCATTAAATACATTTTACTTATTTTTGTTTTTTGTTAAAATTTTGAAATTAACTCAAAAATTAAATTTTAAAACTAAATCAGTAATTCGAAAGCAAATAACCAAAAAACGAAAGGGTATCAAAATATCGACAATGTCCCCCAAACAAAAACAAATAAAGAAACAGCAAAAATAAAGAAATTAAAAAATTTATTTTAAGGTAAGATAATCAATTAGATGAGATAAGAATATAGCATAAAATGAATAGATAATAGATAATGATAAAATGGAAAAAAATCCTTACTAATAGAAAGTAGCCAAATGACGGCTATCTAAACGTTCATCGACATTATTATTAAGTGATGAAAAGGTGAATGTCATCGTACGAAAATCGAATACTTCCTGGCGAAACAAATCTTTTGCCGCCAACATAGAATATTGGTTCATAAGACGAAAAGCAGTTTGTTGACCAACCAATGAAGTCAAGATTACACCACCCAAACTGAACATATCAGCTTTGAATGGGTTATATGATAAGCCGACAGTTTCGGGAGCATTATAGTTTGTGTCATCAAGAAATTCTGGAAGTTCCCTCTCTTCAGCTACACCATAAGGAACCTTATATTTCCGTGCATAAGCAAAATCAGAAAGCTTGTAAATGACATTATGGTTAAGCTCCTCTTCATAGTTTGATCTATCCAATTCCTTAATACGGATTGTCATGGTAGTGATAGCAAGGTGAGCTATCTTTTTCTCATGCAAATATTGTATTGCACCGCCAATTTGTCTCAACAATCGACGTGATTGGGGAACGGTATAATGCATAACGTCAATCACTGATTGCAAATTGCACTGAGTGAACTCTAATTTCAAAATGTAACATCCTCTGTGTATATGATTATCAGAAAGCGCAATTGTTCCATAATACTTGCTAATGTTTTCGTGCTTCAACTTTTGGCGAATATAGATTTCAGCCTTGGCCTTATATTCGTAGTTCTCCCAGATAGAATTATTTTCATTATGTTCAAACACTTTCATGTTGTAATTCTTTCGTTCGACTCCGTCAGCCTCGCAAGCCCACCTTGGCACAAGTGGTGCATCGTACTTTTTTCCTACGAAGTAGTGGCCAAATTGAAACGATCGATGATATACTACATCGGACAGTTTGAGCTGGTTTCGAACTAAAGCTTGATAACCGTGATGATTAAAAAAATCGGTTGGATCTCTTGGCATAACATAGTCATCTCTATCGACCATTATGTCTTCAATTGAACGTTCACGACGGTCACGAAGTCCTAAGAGATTACGCAAATTAAAAGCCATTTTGTTTGGATAAAAATGTAAATTGATACGATAAATAACAGAATAAAAATGAATCGACTAAAAGAATTTGCTGATATAATGAAAGATAAAAATGCTTTAAAAACAGTTTTGATCAATTGATGATAAGCTTATCAGAACAAAAAGTCACATGTAAAAACCAATAGATTATATAGCTATTTATATATTCAAATTCAATCGATTATTAACTTTTGTTGTTGAAATTAATTATTTTAAAATTTAATTATAATAAATTAATTTAATAAGCATTGGCCTTATGTTTGGGAATAAAGCTAAATTCATCGGGAACCTTTCCAAGAAACATTTCTGAGATTGTTATCCAATCTTTACACGAAGGTGATGAGAACAATGTTTCCAGGTCATTTCGACCAATATAACGTGGCGGACGTTCATTGATACGTTGTGGCAAACGTTCCAACAATCCCACTGGAATATATCGGTACAAGAATGAGATCCATTCAAGTAGAAATCGTCGCGTCTTCTCCACCCCATCAGTGTCCGAGCCCCAATTCTCCAATCCATAATTGACAAATTTTTTTAGAATATCCATCCGTTCTGATGCAGAAATATCCCATGTTCGGCGTTCCTTAATTTCGGTAAATAGCCATGGCTTGATCAAAGCACCGCGTGCAATCATGATTCCATTGACACCACTGCTTTCCATACGTTCATAATATTCTTCATGGGACATAACATCACCGGAGCCAAATAATGGTATCGGTTTTGAATCGATGCTAGCATTATTTAATTCATTCACACATTCATTGATATAATGCCAATCGGCCAATTTCGTATATCGTTGCTCACGAGATCGACCATGAAGTGTTATCAAACCGATTCGATCATTGGTCCATTCGCGAACAGTTGATATTACACTATGGGCAATGTTACGATTTTGGTAAACACCGGTACGCATCTTCAGTGTCAATGGAACATCAGCTACCGATGTCATGCCTAAACATAGCAACAGTATTGATCAAATAATAAAACTTAATATTTAACAAGAAAAATTGATCCATTTACTGTAAATAATTTCATCTAACTTTTTCTTTCTCTCCATCAATGCTGAGCCAGCACCTTTTCGGTAGATCAAATCGATAGGACACCCCATGTTTAAATCGATAAAGTCAACGTCACATTGTTCAGTAATTAATTGTGCAACACGACTCAATTGTTGTGGACTTGCGCCACATATTTGTACACCTATTGAAACAAAATTTATTAGTACAAATTAAATGTGAATCGATTCGAATCCTCATTATGCTTACCAAAAAAATCCTCAGTGTGATGTCTCCGCAACAATGCCCATTCTGATTGACTGCCTTCCAGTATGCTTTGACATAATGCCATCTCACCGCAGGTAATATCAGCACCAAATTCTTTACATATTCGTCGAAATGGTAAATTACCGACAGTGGTTAACGGAGCAAGATACAACTTATTGTCGAAATTTAACTTTTTCTTCAACGGAACGGATCTCCCTTCTTTCTTGGCATCTTCGATAGACAATTTATTGGAATGAATTAAATCAGATATTGTATTCGCCCTCTTGAAATCATATTGTTTCTTTCGAAGCGACATTTGAATTTCTTTCGATATTTGGTTCCTACTATTTGATTCAATATTTGATTGAACACATTTATCATTATCAATTAAATTAATTCTTCCATCTTTCAAATGACTATTACCGAATCTACAAAGAAGTCCATAGTTACATTTGCCAAATGTTGCATAATTGTAACATTGATCGGCAATGTCTGGTTTTCGCTCAGTCTCGATGAATTTATCAAGATCATGTGAAAATGTACAATTTGAACCGTACGTACATGTGCCTTCTCGACAATATTGTTTACACATTTTCATCTGATTCATTTCGCGTTGTTTTCGAGCTTTGAACATCTTATTACGACGATTATGATTTTGTCCTTTAAATTTCTTTTTGCTTTGCTTAGATTCTTCATCATTAATGGTATCATGTAAATTATTTCGTTTAAAATCATTACATTGTTCTACTGTTTCAACCGTTATCATATCATCACTCATATATTTTGATTCTAGTTTAATAGGTGACATCTCAGCTATAAATTCGGATTTAATCGGTGCCATACCTGATCATAACATTTAAGAATTAAAGAATTTCAATAAATGAAACAAACCTCGATCAATAACTAAGGAAATATTTTCAACGGATCCCATTTTGAAGATGAATTATTAGATAATAAAAATAATTACAAAATACTTTTTGTTTATATTACAGACACGTGGTTTGTGTATGTAACACCGTTTATGAACAAGTTGTATATGTTGTGAGTTCTTCACTTGACCTGTGAGTTTCACTCGGCATTTTATTATTTATCCTTTCTGTTGTCTTTTGGGTCGTCTGTTTCTTCAATTATCTAATTACGTTTATTAAGTTTTGACTTGAATAAGATCCCAAATTAAAGAAAAATGGCCAACTTGTTGTTACGATCGGTGTACGCTAAACGGGCGTTTATGAACCCACAAATGGTCAAGGTATGATCAAAACGGTTTTATTGTGATAATCTATTTTGACTTTATTCCATTTCTAGTTGAATGCAATCCGATCCCTTAGTTCGGTTCCATCATCGAACGTAAATCCACATGGTTGGAAATCATGGAAGGACATTCCCGATTCAGCATTGCCAAAATGTCCTGATCCAACCAATGGTATCTATGAAACTGATACCTATAAAAAATTGCAAAAGAAGCGAATTTGGTACCAGGTATATATTGTTTTTACAATTAAAAAAATCATTTTAAAAGAATATGAATTAATCGTTTGATGTAAATTTATAGATTCCAGACGGAACTCCTGTCTACTTCAAAGAAGGCGCTAGAGATAAGATTCTTGTCTATTCGTACGGAATTGGATTGTTCGCCTTCCTTGCTTATGAATACTTTATCATTTTTACTGAAGTCGCGCAATAAGTTGCTTAATGATAGAAATTTTGTTTCAAATCAGCAGTGAACTAGTTCATTTTAATTATTGATATTGATTGATTAAATGTCATCTAAATGAAAATTTGTAGAACAAAAAGTAATTATTTGTGTTATAAATGGAAATTGGTTTATTCATCACATGAATAGTTCCCCAAGAGAAAACAGAATATATCTTCTTTCATCTCTACCCTTGAAGGTCATGTGTTGATGGTGATGATGATATGAACAAACCAGCATACCTGTGCTCCGCCTATTTTTTTAAAACTGGTTGAAAATAACTTTTTATTGACTTATTGTTATTATATTGTGTATGTTTGTCTATTATTTAATGATCAGTCACACTTGGTTGCATCTTTTCTTTAATCATCATTTTACTAAAGTATATTTCTCCATCAGAATTGAACGGAATGTTCTGATGGCCCCATATGGGAGACAGAACCAAGAGTGATACCGACATTATGAGTAATTTTCCATCAAGCCATATTTTTGGCGATGGTGACCTTCATAATGTGAATGTAGAAGCTTTGAAATTATATGAATCAAATATTTTTCTGTGTTTTAGTGCTACTCTCTGTAAGTACCACATTATTCTATTCTCTTCCATTTACTCGATCTAAATTGATTGTATGGTGAGAATATAAAGAGAGAGAGAGAGAGAGAGAACCCACCCAAATGGCCTTGACACGAAGGGCGTGCTTGTCACGAGACTGTGTCAGCCGACCGACCCACCAAAACTGACCGGGGGAGCGACGCAACGTGCTATTTGATGCTGGTTGGCCAGCCTTTCTTTTTTCGGTATTTTACAAAATCATTTATGGCCGATACCATTCACGATGCTGTACGAATAAAATGTTCACTAACCATTGAGAACAAGGATGGGGGATTGATCATCAGGGTCGGTCGGGGCCGGATGAGAGCGGGCGTGCTTAACTTGCGTTGTTAAACTGAAACTCTGCGCTTGTTATTGGGACACACAACACTTGGCGCGCGTACTTTAGTTTGTTTTGATCCGGCATCCACACACACATACACACGCACACAAAAACCATGGTCCATTTCTATGTTTGTTTCATCTCATCACCATACAACAAATAGACTTAATTTTCCATTGTCGATGCAATGATACAACAAATGATTACATCTTGAAACCAAAACATGTTGATTTCATTTCCTAGAACGACGGCAAATGTGTTGTAATGTGACTACTGTAACTACTACTACTACCAATATTTGGTAATTAATATTAATGGTATATAAAACGACGAAGGTCCACCACAATAAACCATAGCAACAATTCGATTCGGATCCATGGGATCTACTATTCTTTTCGTATACATCATATGGCTAACCATTATTTCATTTGATACATGACATTTACATCATCATACGTATATATGTGCATACGTACACTACATATACTCCAATTGGCATCGTTGCCATCGAAGTACTAACCAACATTCCTTGCCAATTATATATACGCGTATGTGTAGTGGTGGTGTTCGATCAAACCTCGATGAGTGCAATCCTTGTTCACGGTGTACCATCATCATTCATTATGCACATCACAATCGTGAAAACATATTAAATTAACCCATTATGTATGCGAATGTGATGTGAGACTTTTTTTTCAAATTAGTTCTACTGTATCAGCATACATACACAACAACGAGGAAGTAATTGGTGCCGTCTACTAAATTTGAAGGAGGAAAAACCGATTAAATCGTATTATTGAATAACATTTCTTGTAAGACATTGATATAGAATCTATATTATTCCTTCTATTTACCGTTTCATCTGTTTTGTGTGTGTGTATAATTATAATGGGATTGTAAAGACAAATATCAATTGTTACTATTTTGAGTGGATGAATCACGCGTCAAGCGGGAGGGTATTTTTGTGGCATGAAGGTTTCAAACAACTATACACACATAAATAATATAATAATAATAATAATAATATAGTTCGTAAGTTGTATTTGCGCAACGTTTTGGCATTCAATGCGCATCACACACGCACATAGACAAAATTCCATTTCTCCTCCTTCTCTGTCATACATTTCTCTCTTCAAACGATCAACACAATCTCTAATACCCGGTCACGTGTTTAGTTCACTTCCATATGAAATAGTGTCTCCCGTCGCAACCGAAAGCGCTCATTCCAACATTCTTACCCTACCACTCACATTTGCGTTTCATTGCATAACATTGAAACCAATAGTGTATATGTAGTGTTGTTGCGAGTGACATGTTCCCTCTCTCGCTCTCTCTCTCTCCCTTTCTCACAACAAAATTTTCGACGAAATTTTTTGGTGGTGCAGCATAACCCGCAAGCATCAAGTGCAACCGGGCAGAAGACCACGTTCGTTCTCGCACTCTTTGGGCACATACACATACACATCCACCTCCACTCTCCTTCTCTCTACCATACATCGAAGTGTACATGATCTTAATAACAAAACCGAATCGACTCAAAACACCATTTTATGTTTGCATTCGCAGTTGCCGACGACTCCACACGCAACTAAAGTAGTCACCGAAATCGGCGCTAACCTTTTAGCTAAGCTTATAGCTACAGCGTGAGTGTGTACGTGTGTGTGAGTGAAAGTGAATGAGTGCGTTATATCGACATCGGCGCAATTGTTCACAATTACAATAATACGAAAAACTATTTAGAATTGAGGTGGTATGTGAATGTGAATCGATAGTTGCGTGGTCGTTTTGATTTGGCTCCCCATTTGGAGTGGACTGTGTATTCCCGTCCGCATAACATTGCCGCCACCTCCTCTTTACTCTTCATTCACCTCTCTTGTTGTTATTACATCGTTTCAACTTTCATCTTGAGCAAGAACAGTGAGTGAATGCGAGTGTGCAAGAGTGAGAGTATTGCCTTCCGATCGATAAGATGGCGTCCAATGCGCCCTCAACGGCGTCACTCGACTCATTGGATGGCGGGAGAAGGCAAAATTCTACCATCGCCACCGCCGTCAGCGCCATCGCCAACACGAACGCGAACACGACCACCTCGACGACAACAACATCCACATTGGCGCCTGTTTGCAATGCGTCGTCCAATGTGGACGGCGATGGTAACGACAACGACGACGACCAACATTACCACATTACGACGTCTACTGCTGCAACACAGACCAATAGGGTTGGCCAGTCGAATCGTGTACATGGATTGAAATCAAACAATTATCGTTCAGTCGACAGTAACAATATCACTGTTAATGATAAATCGAATCATTCGTGTATGAATATTTTTAATACATTTTGTGACAACTGTGTTACCGAGTCGAATCAATACCGACCAACCAATCATCACAACCATAACAACAACAACAATAATAATAACAATATCAATAAGGTGAAACCAACCACGACAAGACACATTCATTCTGGTCATCCTCATCAT
This sequence comes from Blomia tropicalis, assembly GCA_029204025.1. NCBI lineage: Eukaryota > Metazoa > Arthropoda > Arachnida > Sarcoptiformes > Echimyopodidae > Blomia > Blomia tropicalis. The sequence continues at coordinate 7,841,699 of CM055090.1, forward strand.
CCTCATCATCATCATAGGTACATGACAACGAACGGAATCAAAACCAATGCCGGTGCTGTTATCAATGCAAATGATGCATCAAATGGAAAAGAGATTAATGAAAGTATCCCGAGGAAAGTTCGCAATACTAATGTCAGTCGATGTGTATCATCAGTCCCGATATCAACATCAGCAGTTGACAATATGAATCTACGTACGAGACCATTGAAAGCGGTTACAGCTGATATCAGTACTATTGGTGATACATTGGTATCATCTGATGGTGGTGGTAATGAAGGAACACAATCACCATCACAACAACAACAACAACATCATCAAAAACATCAACAAGCGCAATCTCAATCACAACAAGCACGTCGAACGGGAAACCGTCGCCGTTCATACCAAAATCAGCGGCAGCCATTTATCGAACAGACATCAAAGGTCGACAATGTCGACAAATCACATCTCAAACGAGCATCATCATCGTCATCTATTCGTAACTTTTTCCCATTACAAACCATTGGATCAGTTTGTGAACTATTTCGCTCTCAAATATGCCCCGATTCATTATCGAACTATTCGCACGATGTTCACCATTCGGAATTGTATTATGGAACGGATGGTACCGATCGTATGATGGAACCCAATCTCGCATTACTATCGATCGTTATCGGTATCATTGAACAATCGTTAACAAATGGTACATTCTCTCACGATGATGAGGATTCATTGTTGACATCGGTCTCCAATGTCGACGATTCAGTGAAAACAAATAACGGCCTATTAACATCAAATAGCGGCAACAGAAATCATAATCATAACGAAAATAATAACGGTTCCGGTGGTTATTCGCCGGCGGAAGCCACCACGGCACCAAATGTTGGATCGAGTAATTCCAATTCATCGCCATTGGATCTGTCGATTCCAACGGTCCACTATGAAACAGTCAAACAGTTGTTGAACAAATTTACCACTCAAATTGAAGGTAAGTCCGTTGTGTATTTATGTTGCTAACTAATGCACCAAGAAGTTAATACAATACTCCCCCGATGGCATTTCCTCTCACACTCGAAACGATGAGAATGGGGCCGTTGTTGTCACTTGTTGTAAGCCATTCCCCTTCGATTGTCGCTCATATAAGAGGTCATAGGTCGCCGTTCAGTCGATCGTTGCCAGCTGCCAATTTAGGACCGTTTAGAATAGCCTCGCCACCAAATTACACTGAACATCTGCTATCAGCCTTTCTCGTTTTTCTTTTCATTGTATGGTTGCACGTAATACGCGGTCATGTTCATCGCGATCATCAAACTCGCAACCAAACACGGAAAAACTTTACCAAACTTAAAGGTTAATTAGAAATTCAAAATGAATTTTCTAATTCGATGACGTCTAACTTGAAATCTTTCACAATATATACTTTATTTATATTTCCATTATAAATGAGATGATGGCATCGGTCAATGCACTGGACGATGCGATACGATGAACAATCAAATCGGTACCAGACCGAATTGAAGGTTGCATGTTGTCGCTACCATTGTTCGCATACATCATGTTCACTCACATGTGCACTCATATGAAAAAAAAATATATTATTCCAATCCTGAATTGAAGAATGTCAGTGACCCAACATGATGATCAGAACGATACGATGTTGGGTCTAATCTCGATTGAGTATACAAATCTAATAGCCACCGAAAAAAAAGAAGGAAAGGGATGAACGAAACAAAAGAAGAAAGGGTTCTTTCCAACATTGAAATGATTCATTTCGTGACGACAACACCGAAAAAGAACTAACCAATTCAGTTAACCAACCCTTTCTTTCCCATTATTTAGTGAAAGGGTTCATTGTTCTCTAGTCTAGACGTTTTTCACGTTTCCTGACATGTTCACCATGCAATGATTCCTCACAATCGGTTTTCACTTCTCCCTCTCCAACTTGTTCTTTTAACCGATCTATCATGTGGCAACATGTATTCGTGTGCCAACATTTGACAGGCGACAAACCACTTTTCGTTCATGTTTGATCCATGGCAATTATTACATTGAATGAATGAATTGAATGATGTTGGAAATGGGAGGAGACGACGGCGCCAACTTATGGCGCCCAATTCAATCATTCAACTTTGTATTATTATTACTTTACATTGGTGTCAGTTATAGAACTTGTAGTTGAATGGATGCATTTGCTTCTTTTGCCTTTGTACGTAAACGTTCCCAACATCTGTCAATGTGATAACATTTGAAATGATTGAAATGAATTGGACTAGCCTTAACATAACCCTTTTATGTTGTTTTTTATTTTTTACTTTTTTTTGTAATTGCTATCATCTGTAGATGTGAAATGTAGTTGACCACCACCCTACTTCAGTTAGATAGACAATAATCACCACTTCCTCTTTTATGGTGAGGGATATATAATGCCGAACAAGAGAATTAACATTTAATTTGCTGAACCGATTTAAATTGAATCTTGGCTTTTTTGATTGTTGTATAATATTTCTTGGAAAAATTGAGATTTATTGATTACTTCCGGTTTAGCGAAATTGCATTTTTTTCGTTGTTCAGTTTATATAAATAACAGAATATATATTGATTTAAATTTTCGGTACCCTCTTGTTAAGCAGATGATTACTCATTGATCTTTCAATTGAATTTAATGGAATCATTCTTCAATTATTTATTAGTTATTATTATATATTAAATTAAAAGATCTTTTGTCAGTTCCAACAACTTATTTGCTCTCTCACTCCTACGTTTCTTCATTTTATTGGAGTAAACACATGAACTTAATTGAATTAGTTTGTAATATAGACAGGAATCGTTCAATTGCATCCTTAGTAATGAAACACTAAAAGTTTGTTCTAATGTGTTATGAGATAGTTGCGGAACATTTAGATGAAGAAATTGGTATAACATTTTTTTTGGAATCTGACGTCAATTCTGCCATTTGTTCTTGTTACCATGGGCTTGGGACTTATAAATGGATTCACTCCACCAAATGTTGCTTGCTACGGAAACGAAAGCCGATTTTATAGCGTTTTTTACCGTGGGACATTTATTCCTACAAGTCGCGGAGGTTTATAATTTTCTATTTAAACTTTCCAACATTTATGATTAACGCCTACGTTGGTCCATTTTCCATTCTATTTCCAAATTGAATGTAGAGAATAGATTTTCGAGTGTACATTCGATTTATTTCCAATACTGCTCTCCCCTTTCCCCTCTTTTATTCAAAACTAAACATAATTAAATTATAATGAACCTTCACAACAGAATCTGTTGATCTCCGCAAGTATCCAAAGAAAACCTCTCGCGAGCTTATCAAGAAGATCTCCGATGTCGTCTGGTCAAATTTGCTCCGCTCGCCGTACAAGGATCGTGCACATGAACAAACATTGTACTCGTATCTTAACGGAAACCGATTAGATTGTTATGGTTGTGCTTATGCTGTGGTGGCAGCATGTCAAACATTGGGTCTATACGACGTCCGTTTGGTAATGTCTGAAGATCATGCGTGGGTTCTATTTGGTGAAGGTAATATTCAATTCCATTTACGTTTACTTTATATTTACCATATAAATCTTTTCATGATTAGGAGAAACATGCGAGGTTACATGGCACGGAAAGGGCAACGAGGACCGATGCGGACTCCCGATTCCGACAAATACCGATTCGTGGATCTTTCTCAACGGCAACACTATGGTCTGTGATCGTTTCATAACGGTGGCGACGCTCGTTTCGGCGATGAATCCATCGATCAATGCCACACAAGATTCGGAAGAGCTTGCCATTTTACAGCAACAATTGCTATGGATCTTGTACGATTATGGTCATCTAACACGCTATCCGATGGCGTTGGGAAATTTGGGCGATCTTGAGGATATCTGTTCGCCACGCTTTCCACGCAAGGAACCAATACTACTGTTTCGTGAGGCAATCGATTCCGCCAAGACCTATTACAAAAATTCTCATGTTTATCCATACACCTATCTTGGTGGCTACTATTTTCGAAATTATCGTTTCAAGGAAGCGATCAAATATTGGGCCGATGCCGCACAGGTAATGAAACAATACAACTATACACGTGACGATGAGGAAATCTATAAAGAGTTTCAAGAAATTGCCAATGATCTCATACCAAACATCTTTAAATATGTATCGAACCGTATGGTGGAACCGATTGGAAATTCACGGGTTCCTCTATTACAAGATGCAGAATGTTTTGCATATTTGATACGATTCTATGATGGTTTATGTGCGTGGGAAGAAGGTTCATCAACACCGGTATTGCATATCGGCTGGACGAAACCATTGGTTGCCACTATCTCCAAATTTTCACATTCAATTCGATCAAAAGTGGTAATTAAGGTCGATTATGCTGATGAGAGTGATCTTGATTCTGAGATTGACGATAATAATGAGACGTCAGATGATGGCGGAAAACATCATCATCATCTTTCATCAAGTATTGGAGAACGTCGCCGCCGCCGTGCCGCATCGGTTAGCAGTCAAACACATGAATGCGATCAAAACGGAGAGAATGGTTCTACTTATAATCATCATACTAATAATGTAACGAATGGACGAAAGGCTATCAAGATGGAAGCTTTGGAAAACGATTTCGAGCCAATGATGTACCATTCTGGCAGTCGAACCGAACATGAAGCAAAGACATGGCAAAAAACCAAATCTGTATCACCGTCGTCACACGATTCGGATATTGATTTGAATGGTGACGAATCGAGCAATAATGAAATGAAGATGTCTATTGTTGCCGTACTCAACAGTAAAAAGTTTGCCGGCTTAAAACATCTATTGACGGCGGATAAGTTGAATACATCGGCCATACAATTGCAATTGACTGCACAATCGCAAGTGAATGTAAACAAACGTTCACGTAATGGTAAGTTACATTTTTGTTTATTTCTGTTTCTATTTTATTGAATGTTTGCATTAAAGGTGCTTCAAAAGTTGGTCCAAACTCTGAGTTGGATTTCGTTTCTACAACCAATACAACCTTGACACGTACTATAGGTAATAGTACCACACACAAGCGGATACGTCGAGAATGATAAGATCACGTCGTTGGGTTCCATTATAGAAAAGTTCGCTCTAATTAGATTGCATCTATCATTAAAAAAATCAAACAAGGTCCATACCATTTTCTTCTTCTTCTTCTTATTCTTTTCAAACTGATCTTCATTATATCTCATTTACCAAACCAATTTATATCTCTTCTCAGTATTTATGTTTCTAGTGTTATCTATCTCAACTAATGATTATGTTTATGTTAATGTTACATCACTGGATGAACAACCAACCAATCAAACATTTTTCAAATTTAATATGAATGTTATCATTGAATTCAATGAAAATTATTTTCTATTTTGAACACATTCATTATCAACATTATTCGTTATACATATATCTTACCGTTATTCTTCTTTGACTTTTTATCCTTATTACTGTTAGCTAATTCGCACATATAAACACACACACACACATTAAACTTATTTGTCCAACAGCAATGTGTTATCCAAAAAAATCAGCAGTTTTGTTTATCAAATTGTTCCAAAAGAAAATTTAGTTTGTTAAACTGTAGAGTTACAGAATTTGCAGATAATAATAGCAAAAAACCCACACAACTGCATCCTCCATTCATCAACTTGGAACGAATCGAGCTGAAAAATAATTTTTGTAAGAAAATATAACGCCAAGAAAACCAAAACCAAAGCTAAAAAATAACAAATCGAAGTGAAAATTGTACGACATGCTCTTCATTGTTTCGTACCTTCGTACACCCTATACATGATTAATTGAGACAAAATTCTATTGAATCGTTACATAATTGATAAAAATATATACGAAAAAGAAATATAAAAATAATAAATCGTTTTTTACTAGTTTTAATTTTTGGTATCAATCGAATGGATACGATTGGAACGAGGAAGTATTGACCTTTCTATTTCTACATTGCAATTGATGATGGTAGTTATACTATTTGTTTATATTCCCCCGTTTTGATAGTATAATGCTTATGATTGTTGAGGTAAAACTGTGAAAGGGAGGGAATGAGCATGTTGTGGCATGCATAACTTTGCTTTGCTGTCGATGCATCAATACAGTAATATGTTCAATCATTACATTGGTTGCTACTGCCAACAACAGTTACGAATACGTCGTAGATGGTGATGGGTAAGTCTCGATACATCATCATCATGTAGTGTCGATTACGTCGCCACATCTCTATGCTGATTCTCATTGATCAACAATGTTGTGATGGTCACTTAGTGATGTATATAACAGAAAAAGTATGTACATCCACATGCACATTTCGTGGTTGTGGTTGTTGTTGTTGTTATTGTTCTCATTGAACCATTGGTTTAACTAATTTGGTCTATTCCATCCATTTATTCATCGAAAAAGAAGGTAAGCTAATTTTTTTTAATTCATCGCTAATGTCATGTATGTCTAAAGACAAATTATTGTTTATATATACAACTTGTTTATACCGTATATGTCGATCAAAGTTCATTATTGAGTCACTCACGCAACAAAAAAAAAACGTTTACAACATGTCCTTGTTGCCTTTTGTTACACCAACCTCTTTCAAGCTGTGACATTCATTAGGAAAATGGCGGTCACAGTCCACACAGTTATTTCAATGTCCTTAGTGTGATGAACGTATATACAAAACAAGTCGACAGTGGTGGTTATTGCTGTGGTATGTCCGATTCAAAACTCACAACAACAACAATAACAGCAACAAACCTGTTGTTACCCGACAAACGACAATCGTCACCTGCATTATATGTCCGACTATATATCACACCTATGGATCGATTGATCCATCTTTTATATGCCAATGTTTTGAAAGGCATATTTACTAAATGCAAGTGTACATCTCTTAAATGATGATGATGATCATCATCATCATCATTCCCAATGGGACGACACAATAGGGTTGTTGCCATCGTCATCATATTGCATACGTCGTATTAATCAGTCAGCCAGTCATAACCAGAAACCAAGTTGCATTCGTCGTCGACCTCGATATATATATATATATATGTGGACATTAGTTAAACCTTAACTATCGCTTATCGTGGACGAAAACGATTTAACAAACAAAACTATCCACATTGGAGTGAAATGTGATAATTCGTCCTTTTCTTTTCGGAAAGACGAATACAACTACCGATTTTCAACACAATCGTACATTCGCACATAGACATTAAATTGGGATCGCATCGGTTAACAAGTAAATTAGTATTATTTATCAACTAATACATCACATAAAAGTTGGGAGCGGTAAGTTATTTGCTTCATTTTTTTTCCAGTCGTTATCAATGTTAACCCCGACATTTTTGTAATTTTTAACGAAATTGTCAAATATCGATCATGCTTTTCCACTAACTACTTTTTGGTTCTACTCGTTTCAATTCATCATAATCGTTTCCGATTTTAAAACCGCAAATTTATTTTCATTCAAAATAATATAAACAAAATAGCTATTACTTTCCGGTAAGAAGAATAATTATCCACCAAGCATTCATGTTGTGTTGCAATAGATAGTATATTATTGTCACAACCACCTGTTGACCTTGAATAGAATGAAAGTTGTAAAAGTTGAATATACCAGTTTTACATCGTCATTCTTTAATGGAATTTTACCACAATTCTTCGAGTCTAGACGAGATAGAACAACAATAGAAGCTGAGATTCGAAAATTTAAAACAAAAAAATTGTTTTGACAACAAAATCCATTGTATAATATTAGGTGATGAAATGAGACCACCACCTCACCAATTATAATGGGACAATCAACATAACTAAAATGTTCTATTGCCTAAAAACCAAGAAAATAACTATGTTTCCAATATATCTAATATTGTTGTATTATGAATATATATTTATAATATATAATTATACCAATTGTTTAAGTGGAATTAGTTGCTATTCCATTAGTATGTGTTTAGATAGTTGGTAATTGGCAAATGTTAGAAACTAAACGTTCGTTATTGTTCCTTGTGATATTCATGTATATATATAATTTATATAAGACCTTCAATACGGAAACAGATGGACATTTCACTTTATTGTAATTCGTACGAAGGTCGACCAACACTACCACCGCCAATTCAGGAGCGTGATCAAACATTTTTTTTTCTTAGACGACGTAGTAATCAGTGTCACCCTATACTATGCGACCATACAATCGTTCATTTATTCAGTTTCTCAGGTCATTATCATGTACATAGCTCCACTACTTCTTACACAGTAAAAGCAACCAAAAAAAAAGTTTATATATACGCATACATGTGTGCAATGACCATTGATTGTCGTTCGCACATGTAGCACTGAAGCAAAAGACTTTAGTTCATCACCACCATCATCATCATCATCCACCTCCTCTTATTTCTCTAAAAAAATGTTATATTTTATTTTTATTTAATATGCAGTACGCTCGCCGATGGACTTGCTCGCCAACACATTGAATCATTTGTTCTTGAACAGGCTAGTGTCCAGTGACCCACATAACAGTGACAACAGCACAATGGCAACATCAAGTGAAGAATCGATAACGAATTCGAATGTGGTCGAAAGTGTGGGCGCATTCGAAACTATGGATCGATTTCTTGAAAACGATAGTAACCTATTGGTACAATCATTGGTCTCATTGGAATCGAAAACCAACATTTCTAGACGATATTTGGCTCGTGCCTTTCTTGCCATCATTACCGGCTACTTTCTATTCAGCAATGCCGTCTTTAACATGTTAACCCATCTATTCATGTACCTTTATCCCAGTTATCGATCGTATCTGTTGCTCAAAAATCCAGACCTTTCTAAAGAAGATCTCATCGATATATTAAAGTATGTCTTTATTGTTCATCTGTTGAATTAATGATTCATTTAAAATCTTTAATAATGTATGCTCTCATGGTTTATCTAAACAGGTATTGGATCTTTATCGGATTGTTTAGTACGCTGGACTGCGCACTGGGATCATTGATACCATTCTCAGTTGTATTTAAAATGTTTCTCATCATTCAATGTGTACTTCCGCGTCGTTCATCAACAGTCGATTTCTTCTACATTCATTTGGTTACGCCAATCTTTCGATATATGGAGAAGAATGAAAATATTCAACAGGTTAACTCCTATCTTCAATCGTTGACCACAAATCTCAAGTTTTCCACCATTGAATATCATCATGAAGACTAAACACACTGTGAACGTATCAATTGATAATAATCCTTCATTTGTGGCAGTTTCCATTTTATCACATTTCAATGTCATATAATGAACCTACACACACACACACACACACACACACACCTACATATCGAAATGAATGAACTTGTTGTTCATGAATACAATCTGCTTTTAATGTATCTTGTCAACTCATCAAAAATCAATCATCCATTTTTTTTACCTTTATCAGCATGAATGCAATAAAAAATTTACTCAATTGATGAAATGTAAATCACTTTTCTTTGTATTGGTAAGTAAGTACCTAGGTTATGATAAATGATAACTAATTTTCAATCTAATTACAATTACCATTGTTGTCGATTAAGAATTGATAATTAATGATATGAAACCGGTTCATAGTTGGTGTTCAATGAGCACAACTAATAACTGCATTGTGAATGTGATCTATGTAAATAAATCTTTCATTTTAGAATTGGTAACATTCTAGAACAAATATAAAACAATATGTAAGGTTTGGTATTTTATTATCGGCATCTTCATATGGACTAACTATAATTGATCGAACCATATAGACTATATAGTTGAACCATATAGTAGTCTTGGCGTTAATGTCCGACAAAAGTTCAGTTTCCACTGTAAGTTTTTGTCCTAAAACCCAAGCAGTAATCCGTCACAAAGGCTATAAGGTTGAAAACAAACTTGGACAAGGGGCATATGGAGTGGTTTTTAAGGCAACTAACGTACGAACAGGACAATTGTCAGCCGTAAAGGTGATTGAACTGACCTCAATGTCTGAACGAAGTCGCGCCAAGTTTTTACCAAGAGAGATTCAAACATTGATAAATTGTCGACACGAGAACCTAATTCAAGTGTACGATATATTCAGAGCCGCATCTAAAATGTTTATCTTCATGGAATTTGCTGGAAATGGTGACATTGCCGGTTATGCTAAGAAACACAATGGAATCAAAGAAAGTCTTACATGCCAATGGTTTTGGCAAGCGACTCAAGGTCTAGCATTCTTGCATATTAACCTTTCAACGGCACATCGGGACATAAAGTTGGATAACGTTTTGCTTGATCAAGAATGGGTAGCAAAGATGACTGATTTTGGTTTTGCAAAAAATTTCGACGTCGATAACATGGTACCAAGTACCACATTTTGTGGCACTGTTCCGTATGAATGTCCACAAATACTAGAACACAAGCCATACAATGCATTCAAAGCTGATATCTGGTCTATGGGTGTAACGTTGTTCATAATGTTGCATAATCGGTTTCCATTTCAATACAAGGATCGAAAGGAGATGATACGCCAAGTGAAAGATTATCCCAAGTTTTTACGGTCACGGTACGTTCGACAAGATTTGCCCAGCAGTGCCGGACGTTTGCTTGAGGTGATGCTCAATCCAGATGAAGAGCGACGTGCAACGGTTCAGGACATCTTAAGAAGTTCATATCTACGAAGTAAGCTACCAAAATAGGTCAAGGAATAAAAGAAAACAATTAAACAAACATATATATAGCTAAATCATTAAACAAACAATTATAGGAATATTTAAACTTGTTAATTTTTTACCAATATCAACATTAATGAAATATTATTAAAAAACCTCTCATTTGATGAAATGTAAATCATTTTTCGTCGTATTGATAAGTATATGCTTAGGTTATGATATGTATGATAACTAATTTTCAACCTAATTACAATTACCATTGTTGTCAATTAAGAATTGGTAATTATTTATGAAACCGGTCCATGGTTGTTATAAATTGTGCCATTGTTAATGAGCATAACTGTTTGTGTGTGTGTAGAATAAATCTAAAACTAATCGACTATCGAATTATACATAAAAACCACGACGACTATGACGACAACGACAAAGACGACGACAAAGAAATCGACCAATAGTTAGTTTTAGATGAACGAAACACTTGTTTGCATGATGCATAGAGAATGTATAGGTTCAATCGGTAAAGTTTATACTGCATATATTGTTACAATATATAGACAATGGACATGGACGAACGATTACTAGTTTTTTGTCGCATAATCACTTTGCCCAATATTTACTCGGAAACTGATTATATGACAATATGAAAGAGGCTACATTAATTATCGACAACGGAGAAGACTCGCACACATATTCACACACAACTTCCGAACCGAGAGTGCTGATGGGTACAGGTGGATATGCTGATTTGAATAATTGCACCATCGATGCCAACTATGATTCCAATGTCTCTGTATACACCTGGTTGACTTTTTCCCGTTTCCATATTTCGACCTGCCTTGTTCCATCTCTTTCTTTTTTCGTCACAACACTTGACTTCTGACCGTACACGACGATCGACACAAAGATTTATTATATGGATTCATTTCTACCTTAAACGCGTTCAAGTTTTATAAAACGTTTTGAATTGAATTTAAACAATGAACAAACGATGTTACCAAATATAAGATATTTATTAATAATTTCATATGGATTGATTTCCATTACTGTTCATCAATCGTTCGCCATTGACGACGGTATGTCATCATAACATACCTTTCGATGCGAGTTGATACGATTTTTTTCATATATTATGTTTTTTTTGTATATAGATTCCTATGGGCGATTGAATACAAAACATTTGAACAGGATCTTTACCCGTCTTTCGGCGTTCATTCCAACAACGTCGAAAACGGTTGAACGTAATCGATATGAATCGATGGTTACCAATAGTGTGAAGAAGATGGATACAAATTCGAATACCACCGATAATCGAATACAATTACGCCGAGAAGAGGCGGAAGTGGTAGATGGAACAGAATCATCCAAATCGAATCTGACAAATGTTAGCAGTTGGTACCGTTTGAATCAAAAGTTTAACGTACACATGAATGGATTGAATGAATCAACTAGTCCAACCAATGAACAAACGACAAAGGCACCTACGGAAGTACCGGCCACATTAACGCCAATCTATAGGCCGACAACAATGCCAGCTCCGATGGCAACTATATTCGCAACAACCACGACAGTATCATCATCATCTCATATCGATGAAACGATTGATATGGAACGACATTATATTCCATCACAGTTATCTCAACCAACTCAAGCTCTCGATCAATGTAAATGTGTATGTCGAAATAATGATCAATTGGAAACCTATGATATCCGTTTAGAGGAGTTGAAACTTAAAATTCTTCAATCAGAATTAATGTTTGAAGCAAATAAGTCCACCCATAGTTTGGGTAAGATTGAGGACATATTGGACAGTTTGGTGGATGAGGACGAAAGCGATTATGATGATATCGATGAACTGGAACAGATAAAACGTCCAACTAAATGTAAGTTTAACAAAAATTTATATATAACATTTTCATTTCCTAATAAATTGGTTACTAGACATACCATTGGAGATGATTGAATTATCACATCGACGTCCACCTCGTAAGCCAAACAGTCCACCATCGGTTTCGGTGTCATCGAATCCACAATCGACGACGACCACCAATCGGCCCATAGTGACCTATTCGACGCGTGTCCCATCCAATTCAGCACCATTGTATTCGATGTCGTTTCAGAAGCCAAACTCCAGTTCAATTAAATTTTTAGCCTATCGAATGGCACAGGTCGGCATTCCACTATTGGTTACGATTGCACTCGGCAATGTCCTTACTAGTGTTGACCCGATTGTAGCTCGATCGGAACAGTTTGCAATACCAAACAACTATTCGGTGAATCCATTCGATTATATGGGACTTATTCAAACGCCCAATATGAATAAAGGTTATTTTGGTCAATTATATACGGATTCCATAACACCACATCCGATGGTACAACATCAGAGACAAGATTCAAACCAAAATCTTCAATTTATACAACAAAATGATCAACAATATCCCATAAACCAACCAGAACGGCAGCGTATGGAATCGTTTGGTCCAATGCCACAATATGTTACATATGAGACTAGAATAAATCGAGATTATCATTCTAATCATGACCCATGGAATTTTTGGCATGGGTTATTTCAAAGATGGTTCGACCGATTTCGCAATTTGTAATCTTATTAACTCTCTATCTAAGCCATATAATTTATTTACGTTCTTTAAAAACTATTGTCACATTGATCGTTTGTTTCTGACATACAAATTAAGTTTTTTCTAAAACAAAATAATTTTTCCGTCTGAGAAAATGAATAAAATAGTTATTTTAGTTTTCAATTTATTCTTATATAAATCAAGAGAATAATGGTTGGAACAGAATATAAAAAAAACAATCAAGCTCTAATACCGTATGCATCCGGCATTCGCTCAATCGTATATTGTCTTTGAAGGATAAACATTATTGGTATTCCAGGAATTTTACGGATCCTTCGTTTTAATCCTTTATCGCAAGTCCCTACAATATAACATTTATGTTGCGATACTCGTTCAACAATACAATCATCGGCATAGGTGCCTTTATGAGAGCAAGGTAATCGTTCAAACTGTTCCTTTACGATTTTTAACGCAAGACGATATTTTTGGCCCAATTTTTGCAATTCACCAATTATACAATCCGTAACCATTGGAATACATTTTGCTAGTAGACAATCCATCATTGCTTGACAAACATCCAATTTGTTTTTTATGGAAAAATTGATAAAATTTGTATCGCAAATCACACGAAATGGGGGCCCAAGTTGTAAATTGTAGTGAAAGAACATGGTCGTTGATACAGTTGCAGCTTGATTAAGTGATTTTTCCTTTTTAATTCTCTCTTTTAATTTTTCACGTTCTTTCTTTTTTGGTAATTTAGGTTTCATCAACTTATGTTGTTTCACTCTATCATCTTTTAATGACAATAATTTCGGAGTCTTCGGCATTTTTGAATGTAATACGAAATCTACCTGTACAAATACAATTTATATTTTAAAAAATAATAGATAATCAAACAATAACAAATATCTTACCAAATTTAGATTCTGCTATTTTATTTAATTCTTCATATCAAAACATTTTCGTTCACCACGCGGAAACCATCTATTTCTACCAAATGAGTTTACTAGAGTTAAAATAGTCGAATATAGTTAAAATGGATTTTTCAAATATATTTTTTTATTTTATCGTTAGAGTAAAATAATTGCCCGCTTCCATTGCAATTGTACAATCGTGATACAAACCTGAATGCTTTTAATAAGATAACGATAGTAAAAAAATAAATAAAACAAAACGAAAGGCCTCACCGAGAGTCGAACTCGGATTGCTGGATTCAGAGTCCAGAGTGCTAACCATTACACCATGAAGCCACAATTCTTGTATTACCATTGGAGTTTTACTCAAGATGTTGCCTCAAACCAAGCAAAAACAATAGATACAAATAAAAGCTTAGTCAATTGTATCACTTTGAAAAGTTTATTTTTAAATTATTTACAATTTAATATTACCATTTTTTAATTTAAATTTTGTTTTCACTACATATCATCTTCATCACTTTGTCTTGGATCAAAGTGACGATTTCAGAAAGTTTATTTGCAAATGTGCAGAAGCACCCCGATAGCTGTTTTCACAAACGGTGTTATCCTTTTAAAGCTAGCCTTGTCGAGCAAATTTTGTGTAGCACGCAACACCATTTGACAATTTATGCTCACACTTTTTTGCTCGTATCGTGTTTTCTGGTGTGGCCGGCATTTTCACTTTCATTCGTCAATTCATTATTCCAAATTCATCATCATCTTATAAAAGATGGCAACAGTTAAGAAAGCTGATCCATCAATTCCGGACGATTTGTCCAATGTTGAGTTTGAAACATCTGAAGATATTGAAGTTATTCCATCTTTTGATGCACTCAATTTGAACGAACACTTACTTCGTGGAATCTACGCATACGGTTTGAATTTTAAAAATTAATTGTACAAATTGAATTATTAATTCTTATTTTTAGGATTTGAAAAACCTTCGGCAATTCAGCAACGGGCAATTCGACCAATTATCAAATCTCGGGACGTGATTGCCCAAGCTCAATCCGGTACTGGCAAGACGGCCACATTTTCAATTGGTGTACTTCAATCGATTGATACACAGATTCGAGAAACTCAAGCTTTAATCTTAAGTCCAACTCGTGAGTTGGCTCTTCAGCAACAGAAAGTTATTTTAGCATTAGGTGAATATATGAACGTTCAATGTCATGCATGTATCGGCGGACGAGCATTGGGCGAAGATATTCGAAAACTTGATTATGGACAACATGTTGTAGCTGGAACTCCTGGTCGTGTATTTGACATGATTCGGCGTCGTAATTTAAGAACTCGAGCAATTAAAATGTTAGTACTCGATGAAGCGGATGAAATGTTGAATAAAGGGTTCAAAGAACAAATCTATGATGTCTACCGATATTTACCACCATACACACAAGTTGTATTACTTTCTGCTACGTTGCCTCACGAAATATTGGAGATAACCTCAAAATTTATGACTGATCCTATTCGAATATTGGTAAAGCGCGATGAGTTGACTTTAGAAGGAATTAAACAATTTTTTGTCGCTGTCGAACATGAAGAATGGAAGTTTGATACGTTATGCGATCTTTACGATACATTGACCATCACTCAAGCTGTTATCTTTTGTAACACAAAAAGGAAGGTAGATTGGCTTACTGAAAAGATGCGTGAAGCTAATTTTACAGTATCATCGATGCACGGAGATATGCCACAAAAAGAACGTGATGATATTATGAAGGAGTTTCGTCAAGGAAAAAGGTAACAATTATCATTTTATTGTATGGATTTAACTAAGATTATTAATTTACTATTATATATATAGTCGTGTTTTATTACAACCGACGTTTGGGCTCGTGGTATCGACGTTCAGCAAGTTTCTTTGGTTATTAATTATGACCTTCCAAACAACCGAGAATTATACATTCACCGGTATGATGAGTTTTTTCTTTAGTTTTAAATAAGTTAAGAATAACATCTTATATTAATTTACAGAATTGGTCGTTCTGGACGGTTTGGACGAAAGGGTGTTGCGATCAACTTTGTCAAATCAGATGACATACGTATTTTACGAGATATTGAACAATATTATAGTACACAGATCGATGAAATGCCAATGAATGTTGCTGATTTGATCTAATTTAATCTTGAATTCAGATTGTCATACATATTATTATAAAAATCATTTTTATTTGAAACTCGATATATAATTTCCGTATCACACCAAACAAGCTCATCTTAATCCATTTTCATCCCTTTCTTTATTATTTTGTTCTTGATTATGAAACTTGATAATAATAATTTAAACCAGTAGAAAAATCTAATCTAAATATGTAATAAAACAGATCTTATAAACAATTATGATAAAACAAATTCTTGTTCAGCTCTTTCTGCTACCACTTTAGCGATCGCCAATGAACTAGTTGCTCCTGGACTTGGTGCATTGCGAACATGGAGTACCCGTTTAGAATTTTGATCAACTTCAAATACAAAATCATCGACCAAATTACCCATTTCATCTAATGCTTGTGCACGTATTCCGGCTACTTTCACAGTTCGATCGATATCCTCTAACCGTATAGATGGTACAAAACGTTGAAGTTGTTTTAATTGTGATTTTACGGACAATGAACGCCAAAATTCGTCTAAACCAGCAGATGCATATTTGAATGCAAGTCGTCGAAAGCCAACAAACATTAACGTTTGAAACAGATCAGACGGATTCAAGTCACTAAAACGGTAGCCTTCACGTGCAAATGCTAACACAGCATTTGGACCCAACCATATGGAACCATCCATTCGTGGAGTGAAATGAACGCCTAAAAATGGGAAACGTGGATCTGGAACAGGATAAATGTTGGTTCGAACTAAGTCTGATCTTTCCTTCTTCAAAACCAGATATTCGCCTCGAAATGGAACAATTTGTGGAATCTTTTTTCCTTGAGTTAATTTTGCCACTTTGTCCGATTGTAAGCCGGCGGCCGTAATAACATATCGAGCCCGAATTTCACGACCATCCAAACTGGTAATCACCAATGGATGTTCTTTTCCTTCATCTTTTTCATCAATTCGAAATTTGGATACTTCAAATTTGGTCAAAACTTTACCGCCATTCGAGCGAAAGTCATCAGCATATGATCGATTGACCATTGCCCAATCGACGATACCAGTGTTTGGACTCCAAATTGCTTTCAAACCAACACAGTTTGGTTCAATTGCTTTTATCTCTTCCGGAGTTTCTAATAATCGAACACCCGGAACTTTATTTTGTAATGATCGATCCCACAATTCGGTCAAACGATTGCATTCAATTTCATCACATGCAACGATCAATTTACCAATTCTTTTATATGGAAGCTTTTTCTTTTCCAGATATTGATATGCTAATGCCGAACCTTCGACGCAAAGACGAGCTTTTAATGATCCTGGTTTATAGTAGATTCCAGCATGGATAACACCAGAATTATGTCCAGTTTGATGTAATCCTAATTCAGCTTCTTTTTCGACAATCGCCATACGAAGTTTCGATTTACTTAAAATGAGAATAAAAAACTGATCATTCTAAAAAACTTAAATTTTGACAAAATTACTTGATCGACAATTGTCGAGCCGTAGCCGCACCTACTATACCACCACCAACAATTACAACATCGAAACATTCTGGTCCATTTACAGCAGCCAATGAATGAGCAATACGAAAGCCTAAATGTTGAAACATTTCCTGAAAAATTGGTTGATCATAGTATCGATTCAATGATGCAATTGCAAACACTGAACTGAATGTCATATTGTTCCAATTCGATTAGAAAATCGAAATAATAATATTTCAGATTTAAATATTAATTGTGTCAACAATCAAAGATGTATTTAACCAAAATCGATATCATTTTTCCTGTCCTTGAAATCTGCCTTTTCATTATCGTAAATTATCATTAAAGATACCGTTCATAATATACGTTTTGGATTGTTTACAATTGAATATATAGCAATTTACAATTTACGTAACATTCTAACAATTTGATTTACATTTCTACAAGCTACAACTTATTGTATTAGCACTAAAGTTCCATATTAGTCCCGTATAGAAGGGTTATTGAAGAAGATAATCATCAGTGACTTAACGTGAAGTTCGGTTTTCATGGAGGGAATTCATTATGATTATGTTATAATAACTAGCAGTAAACATTTATTTAGTTTTGGCTCCAGTGTTCTTTGCCGATTCTATCATCATCGTTATGAATGCTTTCAACCGTCGTTGTGCTTCGGTAAATTTCTGATCACGATTATATGGCTTTAATGCTTGGATCACTGCCTGATTCCATGCCCGAATGGTTGGATATGATGATTGATCAATGAGACGTTCAGGAAGTAGTGACAATAATGTCCAACTGAAATGCATCGATATGTCGGCAATGGTCAATTGATCATCACCAGTGATAAATGGTCCACCATTTGACTCATTATTAGCAGCCAAAGTTTCTTCCAATGTTTTCAGAACTTCTCCAAGACGAGGAATATTTTGTTCATTCAACTTTCCTGACTTGAATATCTCTGACTTTTAAGAGAAAACATGAATTAATAATTATAATTAGTTACACAGCATTCGACTTACGACAACATCATAGATGGCTCGATTGAAAGTCCCCAAATCATATTGCAGAAATTTATCGATTGTTGAACGTTTCTTTAAATCAGAACCAGGATAAAGTGTCGAATCAGGCGATCGACTTTGCACCAAATATGTGGAGATCGCTCTTGATTCCCACAATGTATAGCCGTCCGTTTCGACGAATGTCGGTACAATTGCAAACGGATTGATCTTTAATCCATTGGTTAACCATTGGTATTCATTTAAAGTTACATTTACGTTACCTTTTTAAATTCTGGATTATTCTGATCCTTTTTGGTGAGATCAACATGCTTCATGTCGAGTTCGATGTTGAGAATACGAGCAATTGCAATGACCGTACAACAAGGGGGTGATTCCCACATATAGTACAATGTTGGCTTTGACATTGTTTTGTGCTATTCCGTATACTCCAATTTATTACCGTTTATTATGTTCGTCAATCTGAATGGTCCAATCAATCGATTTGGTTCGATCTATTGACTGATGAGATGGGTGCGAAATCCATTGTCGCAATGTCTCGGGCGACTACGACGTTTGTCAAGGTCAAATGTTAATTATGCTCAACTTGCATTCTATATGTGCTGTGGATATATACCACAATCGGGGACAAGAGCGCCCGATTCGTCGTGTTTAACAATTTTTAGCTTTGCTTCACATTGATCTGTCCATTTTTGGTCGCAATTTTTCTTAGAGTTCATTACTGTGCCCATCATCGTCATCCATAGGCGGCAATGTTCCGGTGCCTTTGCCTTTCACGTTATCAATCTATATACAACAATTGAGAATGTGGAACCTTTTGCTCATGACTTTTACATTTAACATCAATTTTTTTTTTGAATTGCATTTAAAAACGGTACCACTTTCACTGTTCATTATGCTTTAGTAACATATAACATTTTTATTAGTATTAATATTTATCGTTCTTATCGTTTTACAATCAACATTAATCATAGTTATCCTGTTGCACCGAGATGCACCAAAATCGTTGCGACCATTTCTTTTTTCTTTTAACCTTTTGTATCGGTTGAGATTTTGTTATTTGTATTGATTCTTTACGAATCATTGAATTTATTGGCGGTTCATTTGAATATAATGGGTCAACTTTTTCATCATCATCATCATCAATCTTTAAATCATCAATGGTCATATTGATTGTTTGCTTTGTTTGTTCAATTTTGATTTTATCCTCATTCGATTGTTCAATCTCTTTTCGTAGACAATCAATTACCATATTCATTTCATTCAATTGTATTTCCAATTCTTTGATTCGTATGATAGCTAAAGTATCCACAGCAATCGATGGCGTGGAAGTTCCTGATCTGAACGGTTCACATGATGCAATAGGTTTACACAACAATGGCTTCAATGATCTATTTGAAAGGGTGATCGATGTTCGTTGTCTTATTGGCTGAAAGCCAACCAATGTATTAATCGAATGAATTGAATTATTTGATCCAATCTGATTTTTCAGACAACCATTCAACGATGTCATCGTCAATAGCGAACAATTGGATCCGTTTTGAATCCATGACGAAGAGTTTGTTACATCGATTAACTTATCTAGATTATCAACCGATTCATTTCCAATTAAAGTACGTCGATTTACACTTGATGGCAATGATTTTCCGCAATTATTACTTAGCTGTTGATTTAGTTGTTCTTTCTCTTCGATTAATGATTTAATTGTTTCCTGTTTAGATGGAATTAATATTAAAATTGAAAACTAAATTTTATTTTTTATAAATTTGAACTCAACTAACCTTATTTTGCTCGTTCAATTGTAACAGTTCGCTATAATCCAATATAAACTTTTCGAATCCTGCTTTCTCGTGAGCTGATTGTTCCCGAATCGCTTTGATTTCAATCGACATCATATCATTGCGTCGCTGTATCTCAATATTATCATCCTGCAATTTGGTGATTGTGTCTCGAAAGTGAACAATTTCACGTTTCATCTCTTGTTCACGTTTCACTGCAGAATATGACGACACTTTAAGTTGATCCAATTCAATTTTTGTTCGTTCATATTCACCAATATCAATAGAATTTGAAACAACATGTCGAAGTTGATTGGTTTCATTCGTTTGACGGTTCAATAGCTCAATCAAATGATCACGTTCAGTTTGTAAATGTTCATATCGTTCCTCCAATTCGTTGTAACGAAAACATTGTCTTGAATAATGCTCTCTCAAACGCATTATCTCATCATGAAGCATTGCCGGATCAACATTGTTTGCCGGTGTCTCGTCGGATGATGTCGACTCATATTCATTGTTGGTCGAATTGTTAGTTGTCGAATCCATGTTCACCATGTTAGTCTGTTGGTCACCATATCAATAGATCATTACGTGATGGTGCACACAAATAGAAAAACAAAAATTTGTAACAGTATGTTCGATCAATTGATTCTGATTGATTACTACACAAAATGGATACGCCTTTAAACGATAAAACGGATACACAAACACATTCAATTGGTGCGTTTCAACATTGATCAAGATTAATTTAACAAACGGGCATGTCTTTGGTTACTTTACTATACTTTACTTGTGGCATCACTTTTAGAAAAAAAGGTAAAAATACCGCTTTTAAAGTTAATCAATCATTAACAACATTTTTATTGTCCCCACATACTGCAATAGTGTCCATGTGAAATGGAAACGAATCCGAACATAAGTTTTTTTTGTTGGAATAACTTCCACGGTTTATAATATTATTGGTGACAAACTCAATAAATCGAATCACATATTTTTTTCTGGAAAAAAGTGTAGACAAATGATCATTTGCATTGGTTCAAAAACAATTTCCCGTTATCTTAAATTGAAGGATATCCTTGTTGTACTAATCAAGTACACACATACGAACGGTTGTAAATAATGCACACATTCGGATGACGGTAGTTTTAAGATGAATTAATAATGGAAAAATTAAACCAAAAACAAAATGAAAATTTGGTTAAAACAATTCTGATTAAAATGTTACAAGAAAAAAATAGAACATGCAAAGAAAAACGTGTTCAACAAAACGAGGAAGTATAGTTTTAATATTTCACTAAAAACTGTTTCATATCACGTGCACTGATGGCGTCTTCTAAATTGCTAACGTGAATATTGTTGATTAGATTTCCCAATGATATTATCAAACGATTGCGCTTATATTTGCGAACATTTAAATATGTCAAATGTTACTGTGTGTTTTTCTTGTTTATTCTCTAAAAATCTTTAAATGAACCAAATTTGTCGTTAAATGACCAATGTCATTATCATCCATCAAATAAAATAAATCCATTCATTTGACATAGCCTAGAGACTATCTTACACATGGATGAAGAACTTGTACACTTTGCCAAATCAACTATCGAATGTACTGGTAGAGTTAAATTGATTACGGGAAAGTCTCACACTAAAATAATGCATGGATTTCATTGCCATTAATAAAGAAAAGTTGTTGAAAATATGTGGCAAATTTTTTACTAATTGGGAAATTTTGAGCCAAGCTGACTAATAGTACGATAATACCATCAACTACGTTTGGAATTACATATTACCTAATATTCACCTAATATATACAATTTCATTTATTTTATTTTATACCGAACCAAATCATATTTCATCATAAGCAACTTATTTAAATTTGAATTGAATATTGGTTGTAATTTCATTCATTTCATATAAGAATGCCATTTAGAAATAATAATGATCCGTGTTTAATGTATGAAAGATTATTAATATAATGAAAATTTAGGATGTTTGTAGTGTAGGTGCAAAAATGTTTTGTCAGTTGTTGCAGATATACTCTTTTGTTGTAAATGATATCATTCAGATGTTTGAAAATCTTTTTGAAAATAAGAAGTTTAAACTTTGTCGGCAATTGCCTCGCCTGCCGTTTCTTCATCGACAGCATCTTCTTCATCCATGTCGAAATCTTCTTCATCGCTGTCTTTTGTCTTTTTAGCTGTGCAACACATGAAACAAAATAATTAATAACAATTTTAACCATATTTATGAAACGGAAGTTACCTTTTTTTGTTGCGGTACGTTTTGGCGGTCTGCCTGGTCTCTTCTCACCTGATGCTGGCTTTCGTTTAGGCTTGGCCTCTTCTTCTGAGCCATCATCTTCCTCATCTTCAGATTCCTCATCTTCTTCCTCATCATCATCATCATAATCTTTTCTTTTTTTATTTTTCTTTGTTTCGCTTGCCACAGCGGTGGCGGCATTACGTCCACCTGTTCCGGCGGCTGAGCCTCGTTTACGTGGCGCTGAAATAACCTCCTCCTCAGATTCTTCTTCATCGTCAATTTCTTCTTCCTCCTCTTCCGATTCACTTTTAGCCCGACGTGATGATTTACGAGTTGGTTGACGAGCCGGCTGACGTCCCCGGCGCGCTGATGCTACTGTCTTTTTCGGTGTTCGGCCCTGTTCCAATTATTAAAATTTTAATATATCGATTATTATCGATAATTGATTATATACCTTTTTCTTCTTTCCCCAATCACTATCGGAATCACTATCCGATTCGGCATATGTCTTTCTTCGCAATGCACCGCCACGAGAGCTACCTCCACTTTTTTTGTGATCCATCGACCAATCACTATCAGATCCGGAACTAGCAGCGGCACCACCCTTTCGTCCACGCTTCGGTTTGAAATCTTCTTCACTTTCACTTTGCCACATATCGTCATCGCTGGCCATATAGTCATCCAATGAAACTTTAGATTTTGCCGATTGTTGGGCACGTCGAGGACGACCACGTGAAGATGAGGCAGAACCACGAGCTCCAGAGGCACCACGACGATTTTTGGTTTTTTTCACCTCTTCTTCGCTTTCATCTTCATCTTCTTCTTCCTCTTCTTCGTCCTCTTCAGCAGCATCATCATCATCATCGTCCTCCTCTTCATACTCATCACTTTCATCTTTAGATTTATCCTTCTTGGCTGGAGAAACAGATGCAGGTTTACGTCCACGTTTTTTCGGCTCGGACTTATCCAAATCATCATTGGCTTTTTTACCATTATTTACAAGTTCTTTTGCAGAAACA
Source organism: Blomia tropicalis (assembly GCA_029204025.1). NCBI lineage: Eukaryota > Metazoa > Arthropoda > Arachnida > Sarcoptiformes > Echimyopodidae > Blomia > Blomia tropicalis. Next base: position 7,865,542 of record CM055090.1, read on the forward strand.
GCCGCTCCAGTTTCCTTATCATTGACAACAGTGTTGTTTTCATCAGATTTTTTATTGTTCGTGGTCTCCTTTACCGGCTTGGCCGTTTTGTTATCACCATTGACAGAATCTTCGGTGGTAGAATGAATTTCATTAACTGATGTCATATTTTCAATTATAACTTGATACTTGTGTTGATTGGCTTGAAAGCCAAAAATGTCACCATGATTTAACAATTGAGTAGTTTCCTTTTTGACGATTTTTGGCGTTGAATTTGCATCCTTTTCAAAGTAAAAACATGGATTAACGTGCATCTGTTAAGAAATAGAAAACAATAGTAATATTATAACGATTGATATTAATAAATAATGATGATAAAGAACACACCGAAGTGAGGATAACATCTCCACTTTTGGTTACTTCAATTTCAGCATGATTGCGCGACACTTTTTTGTCAGTACACTATCAATGAAACAGATGATTAAATGATTATTTTAAAAAACATTTGATAACTTACGTCCAATAATGTTCCACGACCAAGAACGGTCTTTCCAACCGTAATCTCCACTTCTTTGCCACCGTCTTGAACTTGTTTTAAGAATACTTTCATTATGTTTGTATGAACGGTATGGATGTCTTAAAGAATGTGACAACTGGAACGGATTACTAATCGATGATCGTGGTACCGGCTCTAAGAAGAAGTTGACACAGCCCGGTTTTGGCCGTAATGCCGGTCGACGACGACAACAACAACAACAACAACAACAGTGAACGTCGGATGGTAGTCGGCTTAGTGGCGTACACGACAATTCTGATGTCGACACTGACACTTGACGTGGAGATTTTTTGGTTAAAATGATAATGATAAAGTTTTGGATCGATGTCACAGAAAAGAACGAGACCAGATGGCTAGGTTCGATCAGTCAACAATATCTCAAAGGTATGATTCTACCACACATACACACACACACACACTAAGATAGCCTTTGTTGTGTCCAATCAACCACAAGCAACATTAACAGCAACGGTCAGACACACACACACACACACACACACACATATAGACAGACGGACATAAAGAAGAACCAGAAAGAGATGGAACTAACTCAACTCAATGTTTATGATGTCTATAGGAGGGAACTAGTCCATCAGAATACATTGCTACTACTCTATTGCCACTATGTCCATTCGGCGCATGAGAAACTTTGCCACCTTGTCGTACTGTTCATCATGGCTCCATGTTTGAATCGCTCGTAGACGACGTCCACTCACCAGGCAATGACATTTAAATGTGTGTCATTAAATGGCCGGTGTAATACCCGCCACGATCATATTCATTGATGATGATGATGATGTAAATTACTTTATCATGATTAAATTTAAATCTTTTTTCTTGCAAATGTGGTATATGATTGAAATAGAATTATAGAAAAACATGGCCAAACACTGTCAGTGATAGACAATTTTATTCATTAAATTATTTTTTTATTAATTTGAACGTGATTTAAGTTTCATTAGCTCGGGATGTGTAAAAGGTACTATTGTAACTATAAACAGAATTAGAAATAAATGAATTCACTAAATAAATTGATAATAATATTTTGGGTAACTAATATAAATTTGATTAAAAAATTTAACAATTTTTTCTGATTTTAACAAATTTAATTATACTGTCACTGTAGTTGAAAAATAGTTTTTTTTGTGTAACCAATTATAGAATAAAATAAAAAACCGTTTTTGCTGACATATTTTTGTGGTTATATGCCATTATTACACTCAGAAAAGATGTATCTATATTAAATAAAATTATTACTATTATTCTGGAAACATTTCCGGATGTGCATTTGCAGACGATAAAAAGAACAAGTCAAAACGAGTACCTAAAGATGGCACCACTTTAACCAAATGAACCAATGGATTAAACGAAATTTCGATTTGAAAGGGAGCGGAGCCTAAAACACGACTCGACCAAACAATTTCATTTGAACAGTAATAAATATATACAAGTATGTATATATTTTTCATGTATATATATATAAGAATATCGGGCGTATCGAATGGTGTGCATGTCTTGTGGAATGTAAGTGTAGAAAATTGTACATGTTCAAAATTCATTTTCTTTTCTTCAAAGATCGGAATCAGAATCTGAACTTGATCATCATCCTCATCATTGGTCGAAATAGACGAACGGACCTGCTCTGACGCTATTTTGAAACAGATCAAGCACACACACACACATACACACTCACATTCTCTCTCTTTTCTCTCGCACGAATATTATTGCATATTTTTCATTATATATATGAGGCTTGACACCACTTGGTGGATCATCAAATTGTTGCTATCATTCGAATGGATGAGATCGTATGCGCATACATACGAGTTGACAATGTATTAGCGCATTCAATGACGGCCAATGTCCACCGATTGCAATAGCGATTACCTCGCCATAATCAACGACACCGGAATACGACCCATAAGGCGACTAGACATAGCAGAGTGCAAACAAGCCAAACCTACACCATCTAGATTAAGCGCAGAATGAGTCAACTTGCGTTTCCGAATTTGTCGAATCCGTTCCAATCGAGACTGACAACCGATAAATACATTGAGGTAAACATCGTTAATAATTGTATTGTTGATTCTTTTGTGTGGCATAGTAAATTATAGTACTAACTCATTCAAAATAAGATGAAATGTTTTATACATAGTACATTCTAATCGTTCAAAAATCATTCATATTTATGATTTCATCATGTTGCAAAGCAAGCAAATTCAACTACATAGTCAATATGCAAACCAGATATTGATGATTCAACAACAATTGATCTGATTATCTATTTGTCTCCTTCGACCAATAATTCTTCGTTCTCCGTTCTTCGTTCTCTTCTTCTTCCACTTCTTAATCATCTTGATTATTAATTTTACAACAAAATTAAATTTGATTCTTTGAAAGGTTTGAATTGAATTTAATCAATTTTGCCATCATAACCACGATCACCCATTACCCTCGATACAACAAATCAAACATTACCTTCATTCCATTCATTCCATCCATCGTTCCATCAGCTTAGAAGCTATTCTTTTCCATCTTAACTTTCAATTTTCATCTTTTTAAGTGGGAGTGGTAAATATTATTTCTTTAAATTAATAATAATCTGTATTATATTTGCAAAGCCCACATTGAAATACATAGTTTTCGAAACGTACAAAATGGAAAAGTTTTCCTCGATCCATTCATTCATGATGTTGCCGGTAGCTTAAATATAAAACAGTGCGTTCCGTTCGATAGTTTTTCTCTTTTGTCACGGAAATTAATATCAATGGACAAATCGAAGATTGTTGAAGCAGGTGTTCTATTCGTTCAATTTCGAAAGACTAGCATCTCTTATATGCACTTTTCTCTCTCTCTCTCCCTTTCCGTTGCCCTTTAGTGTGTCATTCTCAATTGAAACTTGAAATTCCATTGATTGGTTCATCTTTTTTTTACAGTTGTTGTTGTTTAAATACAATCATCATATAATATAATGAAACCAAACTTTTTAGTTCGATTGATTTGGTGTCGATCGAAACCTAATTAGATCGACGCTCTTCAATCAATGAACATTTGATAGACCATTCAATGATAGTGTCTAATAGAGCATATGATCACATGTCTTCAAATTTATATTATCCCAAATGAGACAATATTTCCAGAACATCCCATTCACCATTCGTTTTTGGTAGAATTAAATTCATTTTCAATACTTTTATTTCTGCATGAAATAATGATTTTCCTGTATAAAAGTAACGGAAATATAATGAAATTAACATTTAGAATTGAGGTAAACTGAGAATGAAATAAAATAAAACAATTCTGATCGATTTTATCGGAAGCGTCATTAACTCAATTCATAAACCAATTTGAATTAAATTGATGTATTGACCTTTAAAACATTGTTCCATAATTAGAGTATTCAAAAAATAGAAATGGGAAAGAGAAATCACAGTCAAATTTCAAAGTAAACTATAGAATAGAAAATACTTTATGTAGGAGTTATTGTAAGTCAATCAATAATAAGCCAAATAACGGTTAGTTCGTTAATTAATGAACCAAATAGTCGAAATTATCATTACCGACATACAAACATGAATAATAATAATAACAATAATTTGACAGAATTAATTCTATATTTCTGGTTGCAATTTATTCTAACACCTCGTTTAAATAATTGAACATTGTGAGCGTTGTAGTGTATTGTGTGTTTATCGGTATGTTCGTAGCTGCTGTTAGCGACTTCAAGTTTCGAAAAAAAAAGTTGTGTCCTACTAGACTTGAATCAGTTCAATCAATGATAGAAAAAATTGACAACAGACAAAAAAAACAAGGAGAAACATATAATAAAAAAGAAGAAGCCAAACTAATTCTATCCAAATGATCCTAAATAATGTTATTTATAGACTCACACATACACGAAAATACATATAAAACGCACTGAAGCACGGACTTTGCGATTAGTCTCTATTCTGACCATTCAAATGAATAAAATACGGTGATCTACATTTATTGATTTTACTAAATTGATAATAAAGTGAGAAAAAGAAAATTGGTTGTCAAGTTATTGAAAAACGTGTCACTATAGAATTATTCATTAAATTTGAAGCTTATAAGTTTATAAAGTTTCTGAATAACAATTGAAGAATTCTATTTTTATTATGAGCTTAAAACATACCATTGTATCTCGTAAGCCAAAATGAACCAATCATAAATCTTCAATACAGAAGGTTTATTTTTGTTTTCGTACCATTGAAATCTCATGTAATCATTTAGCAAACAACTCCCTCTCTCTCTCTCTCTCTCTCTCTCTCTCTCTCTCTCTCTCTCTCTCTCTCTCTCTCTCTCTCTCTCTCTCTCTCTCTCTCTCTCTCTCTCTCTCTCTCTCTCTCTCTCTCTTTTCATCCTATTACACTACAAATTCTGTTCGCACATAAGCAACCTACTCGCATTTTTCAAAACACTTGTTATTCGGTTTAGGTACATAATTAGATTAGTGTGTGCATGAAATACGATCCAGATGTGTGAACAAATAAAAGTTGTTTCAATCAAATTAGATATAACAATGGCCGTTTGACCTTCTAGACTTTTTATTTACAATATAATACAATTAGGTTTTGTTTCAATATATATGAATACAATTACGAATATTGATTTTTAATGAGTAAATTAAACGAATTCTTTGGTCAACGCCGTCAATGTACAAATGCTAATATAATGGCAATTAATAGAGATTAGGTAAATCTATTATAATTGTTATTTATGAGTACTTTATTTGCTTTTTCAAGAGAAATAGTAATAAATTTGCCAATTTCGAAGAGTGTTTAACCATAAAATTAACTTTTAATTCCCAGTTGAGTTCTCTCAAGCATGCCACTATTAAGTTCGTGATCATGAACCAATATTTGGTACTCTGTCTCACTATTATCAAAAATGTTATTTGTTTAAGTTTTAAGAAGAAGACTACACAAGAACGGCGTAGCATAAATGTTGGATTCAATATTCAACATTTTTGTTTAGGTATATTTGGTCAATATGGCGGAACAGTATTCAATAATAGTAAGGATATAATAAATTATGGTCAAAGTGGGAGAGAAACCATAGACAAATAAACCCATTGGTTATATGTTTGCTTTATTTGCTGGTTTTTACATTTGTATTCAATTTACCAATCCCACTTGGACCTTTCTTTCTTCTTAGTTGGAGCAAATCTTATTTTTTGAAGGCTACCGTTTTTTGTATGAACATAGATGCACGTTAAAACTCATAATTCGCATCAAGGATTGTGCCGTTTGTGTGTGTGGCGGACAACGATCGACATCAACGGAAGCAGCATCTTGTATTACGATGATTCCATAATGGAAACAAATGGAGTACAAAAGTTGGTGGTCGTTGATCATCTCAACGTGCACAAACGTAAACGTATGTTTGGCTCGCCAAGCTAATTGGTTTCGGCTACCTATTTTCACTGCAAACCGTATAGCCGATTATGCTGCATTACCGACCGTTATATATATATATATATATAACAAATATAACAAACAAATAATACATAATGGAGAAAGTCAAGTTTGCATCACACAATGGTAAAAGATGAGACATTGCTGCATGTGTTTACCTCATACATTCATTTATGAACAGCAAACATGGCTAATAATTGAGTGGTCGGATTGAGCATAGCGTAAATGTAATGGATTTTTTTTTACGTTCGCTCTTTCCATTCTTTTATGTATGCGCCATTTACTCGCTAGTATTATTTTATTGCTGGTTTACATAGAAAATAATGATGAAAAGCAAAAGTCAAAGTAAAGTCAATCAATCAATAGAATTACAACAAAAAGTACAATAAAAACTACTTAATTGAGACAAAAGTCTAAAATAAAAAAAAATGCATTTAATTAAATGACAAAAACAAACGTTTTCGAAAATTTAGATCTGAATTGGAATAATCTTATTATTATTATTATTCAACTGCCACTTTTGAGTTAAATGCAAAACGATAGAATGAAAGAAGTGATGAAGCATTATACACAAAGAATGGAACAAAGTTTTGGTGATGTCAATCAACGAGCAGAATGTAATGAAGCAATTCATTCCGATACACATCTTCATGATGGTGGTGATGGTGGTGGTCGTCATCATCATCGCCCACCACCATCACCTTCCTCTTTGTCTTACGTAAATTTGATTAATTTAGTCTATGATGGTGAATGTTGTTTAGATTTATTTTGTCACATCATTACCGATTCTGAGTCGCCTGCTGTCGTAGGTTAACACTTTGTTATGCTAATTCAGCTTTTTATCAAATTATCAAATGTCGCCAACCTTACCAAAATGAAAAGGTGACTACTTTTGAGACTATAACAATAAACAATTGTATTGTCTTCCATTCACCAATTTAAGCTTAGTCGTTCAAGTGTACAAACTTTATTATTTTCAACATAAAAGAATGTTGTTAATATTAAAGTGATGATTCAATATGATATGATTGACCTTACTATCATTTGCAATCAATCATTTGATGATGAAGTTGAGCAATGTTTCAAATTGAGAACATAATTAAGCTTTAGTGTACAGATTTGTTGAAAATGTAGTTTTGTCGTTCAAGTGTACAAACTTTATTATTTTCAACATAAAAGAATGTTGTTAATATTAAAGTGATAATTCAATATGATATGATTGACCTTACTATCATTTGCAATCAATCATTTGATGATGAAGTTGAGCAATGTTTCAAATTGAGAACATAATTTTTTTTAAAGTTAAACAAGTTTTAATCATAGATGGTACAGATTCAATGAAGGGTGTAACAAGCAAAGTTTAGTGTACAGATTTGTTGAATAACTACACAAAACACAAACTAAATGATCAATGTTTCCTATCGGAAATGATATGTTAGAACTAAAAATAAATCTTTCGTATCATTTAGTGAAAATGGAAGTACAATGGCAAATGACAGTACATAATGGAGACATTTTCTCAATATTAATCTTAGCCAAATCGATATAGCCATAGCCATTGGTCACACTCAATCAGAGTGTTAGTATATATACTCGGCCATTATTGAGTTGCCGTTATTGAGTTCATTTTATCGTTTCGTTATATTCCATTGGGACCTAAAGTCAATATGCACGACGTTGAGAGTCGATTCATCACTTCAATCACTATTGACCATTATCATCTTATTAAAGTGGGCTGGCAAAGGCAAACGAGTGCATTGCAGGACATCAATGCAACAGACATCAATCGTTACTAAAAATGAACCCATTCGATTAATATTCATTTCGTTGAACATTTGTTTCTATTCAGAGTGGTCTACATTTTACATAGGGTAAAGAGAATTTACGGTTCATGTCATGAACTCAATAGGACAATTACCATCACTAGTGACGTGAGGACCGTATGAATCCAAAAAAATAAAAAAAGAATCTCGTTTTCTTAAGGAAGCCCATAATAGAACTTATTTTCTATAATATACATAAATATATAAAAAAATAAGTAAAAGTAAATATAAGTATTAGAAATGATTCGTTTAGTTAGGGCGATACAAACAAACAATTTGACACATGTTGGTAGTAGTCACATATTGGTTTCCATTCGATTTTTTTTTGTGTGTAAGTACTTATTAGATTGACGATGTTGAAGTAGTCTATGGAAGGTTCCATTGTGTCATGTAAATAATCATGTTTCTAATGTTTAAAAGTGTCATTCGAACAAGTCGTCATTCAATAAATGTGGCAGCAGAGAAGAAGACAAATTTGGATTGGAATCGGAAATTAATGTCGAGAATAAGTGAAAGAAGAGAATAGAAGAAAATATCTATTGTTTTAACAATGCTTGTATTGGTTACCTAGCAGGGATGGCAGCAAACTATACAATTCTATACAAATTGATGAGTTCAATACTCGGTTACGTCAACAAGGAAATTTCTAATTCTCATAGAATGCAGACATTGTCACGATTCACATTTTTCTATTTGAAGCATTTTATATTTAGGTTACAAATGAACTAAAATTAACTTTGCATTGTTAAATTTAAGAGAAGACAGACGTACATTTTAAAAAGTACTTTTGACAATCCTTTAATTTTACTATTGGCTCTTCATTGCTGATTTACAGTGAAAAATATTTGAAAGTTTTGTTGAAAAACAACAAAAAAAACATAAGAAACGGTTAGAGGTGGCGGGTCAAGAGTATAAGTAATACGATATTTTCTGTTTAAATAATGACAGGAAGAAAGGAGAGAAACCGTTCAAGTTGATATGTAAAGAGAATATTATTTGCATATATACACAAAATGGTTGATCACAATATATTCAAACCGGCAACCATATATATAACCATATTGTGTTATATGATAGGTCATTATTATTGAATTGATTTCAAATGGTATACAAGAAGATTAGGGAATGAGAAAGAGAATGGAAGTAAACCTAATATTGGTTGTCGATTGAGAAATCTAATTTGTACGATTATGTGTTTAACATATAATAAAAACACAATCATATAGTTCATGATCAATTCATGGTTTTATTAACTTGACTATGGAAATGAGGAAATGGGGGAAAAAAGTATTTAAGTGATTGAATGTTTGCCAAACATTAACATGAATGTTGATGAACACGTACAATTTATATGTACGGTGTAATACAAGCAAATGTATATGATAATTAAATGGGCTAACATATATTAATGAATCAAACAGTAGATATATAATTCTAGATGTACGTGTATATGTGCCTTAAGCTGGCTCTTGAATCATGATTGAAAAATAAATGGAGCTAAATATAAAAATGTCAATTTAGGAATTCAATGTATGTTGTCAAGTTAATTAAGGTTCTTCACGTTTTTGGTTGCTGTTGTTGCTGGAATACTTGTTTCTACATTTACAACTTTTTGATGCTGCCGTGTCTATTTCTACTTTGTGAGTATGTGTGTGTGTGTGTGTGTGTGTGTGTGTGTGTGATAATTAAACAAATACTAAATGGACGAATAAATGAACGACACTTTAATATTCTGGCGTTTCAATTTTACTCTCAATTAGATTCTCAAGTTTATTGTTCTTTAGTGAATTTACATTACAGTTAGCACAGAAATAAGTACAATATTTGTAAGCTACAGCAACTTTAGATCTAATGACACTTGATTCTAATAAAGGAATTCTCCTTTAGACGTATGGCCGAACCATAACTACATGAACATTGAACGGAGGCAACGGAAATTGTTGAACTTGTATAACGAGGTGGCTAATTGAGGTCGTGTAAAATACAATAGTGTTTGTAGAAATGTCCGCTTCAAATGTTCAAGACGATCCATAATGCGTTTAACCTTTGTTCTTATGTGGCAATTAAGTCATGTTGCACTTGTACCAATTGATTATTTCAATTGAAATTCGTATAAATTAGATGATACAACAAGCAAAAGCAATAAAAGTGTATGGTCAACATGAATTGGTCGGATGTAATCAATTAGAATGGAACAATTGTTCACAAACAATGTCATAAAAAGTCGATTGGATATGGATACTTGTGTCATTTAATTAGTAGATGAAACGTTACTTAATATTGTTCAAACGATTTTATGGATTAAAACTAAATGAAAATGGCTATTATATATATAGCTTTATTATTCATTTATTTCACATGAATTTTGACATTGGCAGACAGAATAGAGAGAATAATAACATTTCTTATGAGCACGCATGTCAAGTCAATTTCTCAATTAAGATGTTACATTTTGGTTATAAATTCTTCTATGATGATAGTTGCTTTGTTAACTTACTATACGTTTAATATTTGTTAGCAAGATTGTAATCACCGTGTCTCTATTTATTTTTTTTCTCCTCTCTTTTATTCATTACTATTTTTCCAATCTTCACGCACGCAAACAAGCAAAAACACATACACATACAATTCTAACCGGTACAATGATTAATCACCTAAAACCACGGCATGGGAAAAGAATTTTTAACTAGAAATTGTATAATTAACTTGACATTTAAATCAAAGATTTAAATGAATAATTGATGATAGAAGATGCAATCTAAATTAATAATGATTAAACCATTTATGATCTTCTAATTTACAGAAAATATTCTTTGTCGATCTTTGCGTTGAGTGAGCTAACAAAAACATATCATCATCATCACCATCATCATTATCGAATAAATAAAAAAACAAACAAATCAGCAATTACACACAAAGGCTCGTCTACTCTCATCATCTTCTTGTTCATCATTACAGTTCAATCATCGTCCATCATACTATAATTAGTTTAAATCACCTGTTTGAGTCGAAATCATCCAAACATTTTCATTTATGATGATGATAATGATGAGTCCCATTGTAATAATAAAAAATATTATGAGAAAAGTTTATTCCCTATCATCACATCATCATCTCAAGATTGGTTTGCTGATACTATTCGTTTGGTTTCAATTGGTATCATCATTGGTTTGGCAAAGGGCAGGCTGCCATATAGTCGGTAAGTAAATACAACATTTAAATAAAAAAAAATGCAATGCGGGCAAGCCTTCTTCCATACTGTCTTTGGAAATTGTTTGCTTTCTCACATTATACTTGCAAGGACATTCAAAACCATTAGTTTAAATTGATTGAATTTAATGTTTGTTTTAAGTTTTTATTAATTCAAAAAAAAAATTCTAGTTAATTATTTAAATACGTAAAAATAGTTGAGAACCTATATTCTAAAATGTAATTTTGTTTTTTACCTTGAAATTGGTTAATTGGCGTGATACAATTAGGTCATACTCAAAAGATCAGTATACCTGGTTGTGTCGAGTTCGAGATAACCACCAACGCCTGCCGTGGATATTGCATGTCATATTCGATACCATCGAGCGAAGATACGCTACGGGTGAACAGTAAACAGCTAATAACAACAATTGGACAATGTTGTAGCATGATCGATTCAGAAGAGGTAAGTCCCGATCATCATATATAATGCACTTGGAATTAAATTGCCAATCCTTAATAATGGATCATTTTGTTGTTAATATGATTCCATGATCAAAGAGAAAGATATGAACGATATATAAAGTTTAAGCCAAGCAAAGTGTTTTGTAAATTTTTTCTTATTTAGGTCTCAAGCTCTTATTTTCTTTTTTAAACTATTGTCGTTCGTCATTCAAATATTAAATTTAAACTAAATAGTATGATAGATAAAATGCTAAACAAAAATAAAAAAAATAAGATTGGTGTAGAGGATTATGGGTTGAAGCTCAAAGATTACATTTCATAATAATAGCAATTTACTGCTTGCACTCATCAAACATAAAGATGGGAAAATCGATTTCGTTTGTCGATGAAAACAAAAAATGTACAATTTTTTATATCCAGTGTTTGTGTGTGTTTGTGTACATATAATACTATAATTGTACATTGATTCTAATCTCTAGTGATAGTTTTCTCAGAACTTTAATTACCCCAAACAATAGAATAAATTATTTGTCATGTAAAGGGTTTTCATTATTCTTTGTAACGGCTTTCATACACGTTACAAGTTGATCAATTATTAATCAATTTGTTTTGTTTATTAGTTGTTTAAAATAAAAAAAACAAACAACCACAATATATACACTATGAAAATGTATTTATATTTTAATACACAAATATATTCTATTCTATTGACCACTATAGTATTTAATGATGAGAGAGTAAATCGGAGCTTATCGGAAATGAAATAAATCGAGTCTAATAATAAATGACACGATTGCTGTTGTCGTATACACTTGAGTGGTCATTTGTTTAGTAAATAATTAAAGAATGAACGCCTACGAGCACGACAAGAATGATCATCACATCGAGCCATTACATGACTATGATGATGATGATGATGATGATGATGACATTTTTTGGTGCCGTCGTGCCGTGCTCGTGACAATAGAAGTCAACGTCGATAGTTGTGACGCGCAAAGACCAAAGAATGAAGGAAAGGGCCTTGCCCATCATCATCATCATCATCATCCTTGCCTCATAGCCGTGCTTGCACACATAATTGCGCTTCGTTGCATAGATAAGGCCTCAAACCAACAAAGTTTCAGTGTGTTTATGTGTATTCTTTAACGAATCAAACCAATGGAACCAAATGGCGTCACCCATTGGTCGGTTGGTTGCCCATTAATTATTATATTATGTATAATATTGAAAGAATGGAAGAGTGACAAACTCACCGACGTAAATGAGACTTTTCTCATACATTGTATTCAATATTACGTCGGCTTGCTTCTTTTCCCCTTTTCCTCTTTTTGTGTGTGTGTCATGTCTCATGTTGAGGTAAATCGGCTGTTAATGTTGTCCTAACTAACTTACAGATCATAAGTTTCAATTAATTTGTTCCGACCATTGTTAAAAAACTAAATTCTATAAATAGTGACATGTCATTATCAATACAAGTATAGACGGAAAACTCATCATCAAAAAAATAATATTGATACTGAGGGGTTAATCAAATTCCGCGCCCAAAACCTTAATCGGGGTCATCACCATTGGCTACAATTTGATTAGCAAATCGTCCAATAATGGTTCATCGGATTTTTCCATAAAGTTTCTTTCCCTTTCTCTCACATACACTTTTATCCATTCTCTTCAATTTATAGATTATTTTTGATGAGGGATTTATAAGATTAAAGTCAAGTCATCACTATTCTGTCATTCGATTCATTTGCCTACTTTCGATAAACTAATACATTTGTTTTTTTTTCTTATCTCATTTTATACATGTTCAAATTTTTTTATGGTTGATTACAGTTGACCGTAAGGGTAATGTGTATCGATGGTCCCCGTGATCTGAAATTCAGGTCGGCAAAGAAGTGTTCGTGCTATCATTGTAAAAAGTATTGACCCTAAACAAAAGACTGTTGAAATATATGGATTGATACTACAAAAACCAAATACAGCAAACCATGTTTGGTCATATCAATCAATGCATCTTGTTCATCGCATCAAATGAAAACTAATAATGAATATGAACACATCTAATTCATTTGCATATGAATAGTTTATCTTGAAACTCTTTTTCATCCAATCATTGAACCTTTGAACCCTTCCCCTATTTCCACCACCACCACCACCACCAACACCTCCAACACAACCACCACCACTTGATTATGAAACAATATGAATTGTTTAGCGTTGCAACATTGACAGAAGTTGTTTTCCCATCCACACATATAAGCATACACAAACACATAAACATGGAACACACGAAACAAGAATTATCACAGTAAGAAATTGATTATAATAATAAAATTCTCTTTATTCTGTGAATAAAACTATCAATTTCAATTACTGGAACAAAATGTGCACTCACCAACAAACCAACTAACCACTCATGTGAATTTGAACCAACCACAAAAAATATTTGACAATTCCCATTATATTATAAAATGTAACAACAATTCAATCAATTAAATAAAATTATTTTAATTTGCTACAAAATTATCTTTGATTTAATATGAAACAGAATAACAACTTGTTTTTGATTTCATTTGTAGCATAATACTATTTACATGTTCTTGACATTGAAATGACATGAACATGTAATTGAAAAGCGGTGGGATTGAGCTATTATGACAAATGAAAGGATTAAATAGCTTCAAACAGGTAAGTCTTTCTTTTCCTATTTTGGCGAGCGCGTGTGTGTGTGTGTGTGTGCTAGCTAGTTGTGATAGAGTCTGAAAAACAACTTCACAAAATGTAAATGAGTTATGGTTAATCTGACGAAGTGTGGTTTAATCAAAAAAAAAAAAATATTATTCAAAAATTTGAAAATGAGAATTTCACAAAAAAACATATGTATTCATAAGTACCACACACACGCCGTACTTAAGTGGGCAAGAGCATTGGGAATTTGTAAAAATAGACAAAATTACTATTCATTTTGTTTTCAATATGTAACGTTTTGTAGTTTTGTACAATTTTGTCCATTAGAATAGTTACTTTATGACAATGGCAACAAGGGGCAACTAAACTAGTGACTAATTTGATTGCATTTAATTAAGTAATTAAAGGCAAAAAAACTATGGTTTGACATAATCAAACATGCAAATACATTATTCTTTAGGGTTGGTGCCATTATTGGCTAACCGTTCCAGACGCGTTCCAGTTGTTGTTGTTGTTGCTGTTGCCGTTGCTGTTGCTGTTGGTTGTGGTGATGATGTTGCTCCACCGTGGTCACCCAATGCATTGATGACGTCCATTCGTTTGACTCATACTTTTCTTGTGCGAATCTATATTTGGTTAAACTAAATATTCCAAACGCGTTTCATCTCATCATTGTAATGAACCATTATGGCATACTATCATTTTGTCATCCCAAGACTCGATCAGACAAACCATTTATAGGAATATAATATATAAAAACCCTTTTAGATTGTATACGAGTTTAAATTTAGGTAATTTTCGCTTAGTTTGATTCATTCACAAATAAACAAACACACACACACGCAAACAAAACAATCAACACGGCAATGGGAACCTTCGAACACAATTCCGATTTGCCGTATGAATCGTATTGAATAATAATTTATTTAAATTTTTAACCACAATCAATTACACTCATTCCATTTGAATTCATAATGAATGGAAATTTTAAATTTAAATCTAACATTAACTAAAAGAGAAAAAGAAAGAATTCTAAAGTTGTTCTCTTGCTAACCAAATGAATAAGTTACTCTGATAAGTTCAAGTCGATATTTAGTTGTTAAACCATTCGTATAAAGTTGAAAAATTATTGTCGGAAGTTCGTTCTTTAAAAAAACGGATTAAACAATAGACAACGAACAATCAAGAAATTTACTTTTATGATATTGTTCTTTAGAGTTAGTCAATAGTTAATTTGTATTGTTTGTATCTTTATTGCAAAATCAATTTAACCACAAATTTTGTACATCAACAAAGAGAATGATAGAGGGAAGATTGGAAAAAGTTTGTAAGTTATATGACCACAAAATAAAGTAAAACGACAAAAAGAGATGAATAAAGAATTGAATCAAGATTGTTAGAAAATAATATTGACTCGTTTGAGTTGTGTCGAACGGTTGACATAGCAAACAAGGCACAACCACCAACTAACAAATTACTAGTTTGTTTGACAAACCAAAAAAAAACGGAAGAAAAAGAGATGAGGAAAGCGATTGAGATACGACAATGAGTTAAAGTGAAACCGGTACCCTAAATTCTAACAAGACAATGAATTTGATTTGACAACATAATAAAGATTATTGTTTAAAATAAAAATGAACAAAAGTTTAAAGTTCCAAATTATTCGATTTGTCAATTGAGTTTTCTGAAACACTTCACGATTTTTCATGTCTGGAACTGAACAAATATTTACTTTCGTGCCATATAATGATGTAGTTGAAGTTAAAATTAGAATCGATATTTAACAAATAAATTAGTACAATCATTAAAATTGGTACAATAAAGATTTTAAACTAAATGTTTTGGATATAGTTTTAATAATAAATAGAGATAAAAATAGATAATATTTATTAATGTAAATCCTATATTAGATTACACAAATCCTTGGAAATAAGATCCAGAAATTAAAACTAAAAATAGTTTTTGATTCGAAAAAAATGACCATTGAATCTTAACCTCCAATACCTAATGCCGATTGTTCGACGACGATTATTGATTTCGATTATTTTATGAAGCACTTTAGGCCCGATAATGGCAAATAATATAAGAGTCTAACAAATACATAAATGGAATATAGATCTTCGATCATTGCACTCAACGTATAGCAATCACAACATCACACTTTAAGAGAAAAGAGTAGAATGAAATTCAGTTCATATATGTAATAATAAAATGGTAATCATTCGTCTGTTGCCATCGCATCATAGTTCGATATCTGAATAATTCCATATTTAATTCCTCTCCTGAAATTGTTATCATTCGAAACCGCAAACACATAATGGTTTGAATGTTACAAATTGGATACTTAACCATTGGTCAACTAATGACCGAAAAAGAACTAGGAAACTACGAAAAAAAATCAGTTGGAACAGTATGATTCCAATTAAGGTTCACGTTTACTGAAATTGAGTAAATGTCATCTAAAATACGAATCGTTTCAACAACAACAACAACAACAAAAATAGAAAGTAGATTTATTTCAAGATTTATTTTTTATATTCATTCAAAACATGCCTATTATTTGGCGTGATAATATGGGATTAATATTAATGAGGGAATGGTAATATTAACGTCATTGCACACACACACACTCAGACACACAGACACACGCATACATAAATACACTTAGATCAGGTTTAATGTGTTAAAAATGCCACCCGTCACGATCTTATTTGCAAATATTCAATTGTAAACCGTTGGAAAACTTTCACAATTAGCTTGTGACGTCTCGCACATTCGGCAAACGCAGGTCTTTGCAACCACTGCTTCATAATAACGTAGATATCGAGGTGCATCTGGATCGCAATCGTTCAATTCGAACATTGATTTCTTTTGTTCACCATGCATACAAACATAATGATAACTCTTCTTGTATGGAAAATGATAATCGGTAATCTAAATTTTAAATAATTTAATTATTATAAATCTTTGGTCGGTGAAAATTATTCCTACCTCGCCACTATTGCATCGACCCCAACATGATTCGACCGTGATGAATCCAGTGCAACGTTTTCCGGTTTCTTTATCAGATTTGACCGCCATGTACGTATATTCTCGACGATGACATTCTAGTGTACTCTTCGGATTGACCACCATCTTTCGACGTATCTTGGACTTTTGCATCAAATGCGCTGTCTCAGATGTTTGACAAACAGTTAAGATTATGGTTAGAACAATAGTAAATAAAATTATATTCGTCATTGACAATGATGACATTTTTGGTACGAATCTACATTTGAAGTGAGTTATAGTTGATGAAATAGATTAATTATTGCATAATTCGATGTTTTAATATTCACTTACCCACAAATAAACAAAAAAAGGAAGAAAACCGACAAAAATGTTATCGTATCTTTCGTATTCGAATGAATGGAATGGTATCAGAGTCTTTTGTATATGCGCGTACAAGTGCACCATTCAGTGTACGGCTTTGGTACCGAGGGCCAGTTTTACAATCATAAATTGACATAGTGTACGACCGCGCCACTCTCCCTCCCTCTCATTTTCTCTCTTTCACCAATTCTTGTTCTCGAATTTGATTGGTTGGACCATCCTCTTTTCATATGATTGTTCCAAAGCGTTGACTCAATTGTTTATACCATAGAAAATCTAAATATAGAGATCAATGTCGACCTCTATTGGTAATAAGATAAAGAATCAAGGATTGTGTTAATAAAAATAATGGGATCTTGCTCACCAGATGGTAGAGTTAACATGAAAGAAGAATGTCAAACACAAATGTTTTTTTTCAAAACAATTTTCTTTTAAATGAATTTTTAGAAATATTGAAATATGAAATATATGTTCTGCCGTTTTGCCAACTTATTAATTTTAATTATTGAATCCATGGATATATGCAAATATGTGTTGTAAGCCAAATATAAAGTTCTTCATTTCAAACTTCATCAAATAGCCGTGAGAAGTTTTACAGACATTGTTAAATTATCTACAGTGCAATATCTACAATAATAATAACAATTCTAGTAATGGTATTGAATTGTAAGTACATTTACAACATTGACTTGATCTCATTAATGTCGTTTGATCGAATCGTAAGTCCGTTTCTATTGGAAAGAATTAAGTTTTTCAATGAGATTAAACAAAAGTTTTTCATCTTATATGATCTCCTCCTTCTCGTTCACTTAATTCAACTGTCATCGAATACTATTTCAACAAAATAATCTTTACATTATAAACACAATAACATCAATTAAGACAATTAATCTGAAACTAATGATAAATATGAGCAAACAGGAAAAGATTTTGATTAGAAATTTAAGCGGAATGTGAAAAGATATTGTATTATATATTTATCTTGAATCAAATGTTAATTATAAACCAAGAACAAAACAAGATGAGAAATGAAAAGTGAGAAAAGTGGAAAGCATAACATAACATGGGGGGAGGAGGTGTAGAGCCAAAGGCGTCAACAAAGAAAACTATGGTCCACTATTGGGAGTTGATGGGCAAACAAGTAAGCAAGTAAGCAAACGATTCCCATGAGCACACTATACTGGCAAAAGTTAACAAGATCTGATCATTCCATTGGCGGCAATGGCGGTAATTTTCGAAACAAACGAAAATGAGAATGATGGCAAGTTACCAAACGAGAACGTAGTGCTAAGTGATGCAACCTAAATTGCTTCAGTTAGTGTTGGCATTATGTGTCTGTGTTTTTGTATTATGTCTACGTGCGAATCCAATTGTATCACGTCAGCGAGCGAAAAAGAGGGGAACATGAAATGAAATGAGAATGTCAGCTACACTACACTTTAGTGGACCACACAGACTGTCGGCACACCAATTGTTCAATTGAGAAAATGGAAGAACGTTAAGGTTAACGTTATAACGTATAACTAAAGATCAAAATCTGTTGCAAATATATTGCTGCAGTTATATCGTGTTATGAATGGGAATATATTTCCCATTCTAATACAATTTGAGTCTATTCTTATATTCTAGTTGGTTTTAACTCATTTGTCGATTATTCTAGAATTTTATTTATTCATCCTCATCCGTTGGCCAATAGATCAAACCGAATAAAATGGTGGCTTTGAATGCTTATTCAAGATGTATTGTTGAATAGAATATAGAATCAAATGAAGAGAACTAAAACCTCTGAAACCAAGACACCGATTGGCGCCGATGGGACATTCTTAAAATCCGACAATTGTCAACTAAATCGCAAACACAAACCAAAGTCCATTATGTTTCGAATGGACGAATTCAAAATGACAATAACGTTTACATGGCAACACACACACACACACACACACACACACACACACACACACACATACACACACGCGAAATCCTATTTTTTTGTTTGTTTGCTGTTTCACTTGTTTTCGGTGACGTCCAACCGAAAACGGCGACGACAAGTCAGGCCAAATTTCAAACTAAAAGGAAAGTATAAAGGCAGTTTTAAAAACAAAACGTTAACAAAAATAAGGGAGGCTCATTGCCATTTTACCATTTTATGTTAAATTAAATTAGCTTTAAAAAATCACAATATCCCACGCATAGTAAACATGAATGCAAAAAGGATTAAAACTGTTTGTCACCGTTGTTTGCATTAGGTTTGGGCAATGATGCTGTTTTTATACCCCTGGCTAACACATGCCGACAAATATTTGAATAATTAATATTAATAAGAAAACGGAAACAACAACAACAACAAACATGCCACAAACCACTGATTCGAATAAAACAATCATCGATGCAAATACATAAATTCGCATGAATTGATAGATGTAGTTGGACGGCATGAATATGGGTTGAATTGTTTTCCCATCCTTTAATTCAAATGAAAAACGAAAACAACAATCATATTGTATGGAAGTGGAGATTATGAATTTACATAACCAATGTAATGACTCTTCACATTGATCATGATGAATTGTGTGTCCAACCATCGAACAAAAAAAAAAGAAGAAGAACCAGAATATTTGATTCATTCATTGAAAATGGATATAATACTTTTTCCCCTAAGAGATTATGTACCCAGACATAGACAAAATGTTGCGTTCAGCCAACATGAGTCCATGAAAAAAAAGTGGGCGATTATTAATGGGAGGGGGATGGATAGAAAAATCTAAATAAAAATGCCATTCACTAAACACCACATTCTGTTTAGTTGAGTACATTAGAGCACCATCTTTTTCGTGACTATTACCGAAATGAAACGAGGGCCAAAGTGCAATGGGAAAGTGAAACTTTGCTCATGAAATGACAACCTCAGCAGGAGAGGAATGGAAACTCGAAAGCATATCTCCATTCTATCATCTCCATTCTATCCCCACACTGTCATCACCATCATCATCATCATTGTCCTAGACGATGATGACAATATTAAACATATTTTTCTATACTCTTTCGTTTGTTTCATTTGTTCCATCCTTATTATCATTAACGAAAGAGGCTCGTTATGAGTTAGTGCTCGGCAATAGACAACTAAGAAGTGTAATTGGCACAAAACATTTGGAGAAATGCCATATATCCAAACACAATCTAGATCAGCAATATTTTGATTCAATCAAATTGGTCATGTATAGAATGACCAATTGTTGGCAATTGAAATTCTAAACACTAATTCTACCTATTTTTTAAGAAAAAATCTAATTGTTTACGTTCTATAGTTTTACAATTAAATTTTATCATATAAAAATACAAAAGAGAATTGTAACTAAATTTTTGTTGCGAAAACGTGCGTCATAAAATGTCAAATGCGACTTCAATCAAATTTTCTCGTCATTGCGTGTGTGTGTGTGTGCAAATTTGAGCGACAAACATGTCCAAATAGCTAAAGAATGAATATGTTTCAGTTTGCATACTTAATAAATAATGTTCTGTCTTTTGGTATACGTTGGTGAAGGAACATAAATAAAATAAAATTCAAAGAATAGTGTCAAAGATCATCATATATAATGAATTAATATAGTGAAATTAAAGTGCAAATGAAAAATTCTAATGTGAATCAATTACCCATGTTGAAAATTATGTATTCGCTAATTTGTGATTGTAATTTATTTGAATATATATTATTAAATAAGTTGTAGTACATTAGCGATGATTATCATGTATCAAAAATTGGTCAAAAATTTGATCTTTTTGTAACAAAGTTCCAAAAGTTGATGTACGATATAAAATGTAAACAAATCGGAAATTAGGGAACAAATAAGTTTTATAATGATCCATATTATTAATGAGCAAATGTAGGAGCCAAAGATTTGAAAAAAAAGATAACTTCATGTGAAAACCATTGTTCGTACCATCCAAAAGCACCGGAATTGGGTCGAGCCAATCTATCACCCTCCTCCACACTCTTAAGCAATATACGTGAACTTTGGGTAGAGTTATCAAAGTATTCCACATGTACTAAAAATCAGTCAACCAGAATTGAACTTTTGGATGGTGAAGCATAGTCACAGCTGCGGCTGTAGACAATTGGCTACCACCAGCAGCGATAACTATTTGGGCTACACTCAAGAGCACCTAATCAATGGGTAAAATATCACTAGGGACCGACGAATCGATTGATCAATTGCATTAACTAATAGTGTTGACCATGTTAAAACCTGAAAGATTCTTCCAATGTCAATTGATGAAATAAAAATTCCAACCAAATTGGTCGTTAAGGATAAACATATTAATTGAATGTGATGTGATTCGTAATTTGAACTTAATTGAATTACAACTCATTTGATTAAAAAAAACGAAAAATTGTTCCATTATCATAATGAGTTAATATCGGTGAACAACGGCAAGATAATTTTAGTAAAATAAAGTTGTAAAAATCAAAGAAATGTTGATTTTAATAATTAAAGAAAATGTTCTCAAAAGATCTTCAAACACCTGAAAAAGTTTATTTAAAAATAGATAAATTTGATGGTCAAAGGATTGCTGATTCAGTTAAGGCTCATCAATTAAATTCAAATTTCCAAATTGCCAGATAGTCTGGAATGGATCATTAAATTCGGTTTATCGTTTTGAATTTAAGTAATTTGAAGTTTGTTGATGCAAAAATGTTATCAAGTTTATGTAAAAGATATTCCAGATTAGTTGAAATATCAAGAGATAGACAAAAATAATTATATACATCGTCTATTAAATTAAATAAAGTAACTGAGAATATGGATTGTGTACATGAGGAATCTAGAATGAAGTATACCATTAATAAAAAATATAAATAAAATTAAATAAATCTTTTTCGTGTTTTTCAATTAAAATAGAAAAGGATAAATAGAACCCAAACTTAATAGATTAATTTATTTTATAAAAAAAATATGAAGAACAAGACAATGTTCTTGTTCGTGTTTAAGCGACAATTTACACTTAAATTCCGATTGTAATATAAAACCAAGAATTGACATCTTATATATCAGACTAAAACGCAATGATATATGAATACAAAAGAATAAAATACGATTATTCTCAGTGGATTGAATAGATAAGAAAGAGACGAAAATTGGTGTATGGGCTTAAGAACCGATCAAATCGATCGGAGTATCAGCCGTTCAGCTTTGTGCTGATCCTCAAACATTTGTCATGATCAAATTGGCAAACATGCGGGCACATGAACCAACAATCCATTCAATTCTTGGAAATAAATACGCAAACAATGCGAAAAAGGAAAAGTTCAATTAAAATAACGAAGAAAAATCAAATGCCAAAATAAAACGGTAAGAAATGTAGCCACGATTTGATTTATCATTTTGTTTTGCAAATTAAAATTATTTTTAATAAGTTATATAGAAAAAAATTAATTTACATAAAGCAACAAAAATTTAATTGAATATTACCATACCATAAATTCAAAGGTTTAGTTTTAATATTTTTTTTTCTATTTTTACCAACTTTTATTTTATTATTCATTACACATGATATATTTCAACAATAAATCAAACTTTAACTAAATTAAACCGAGATTGTGTTTCGATTCCAGCCCCTACGGCAAAGGAGAGGGCAAATTAATTCGAAAGGTCTCGAATTTATTCTCATCATTGACTTTTTAGTAGCGTTCAAATAAAAACTTTTACTATTGTGAAATCATAAATTTGTGCCGATCGATTCTACATTCTCTCATTCTATTTTAGCCTCTTATTTCTAAAGCTCGGACTCCACTCAATTAGCTTTCAAATTGTTCGTTAATGTGTTCTTGTTGGGTAAAGTCGGTCGATGGCGATACAAAGGTCGCTAATTATATGTTTCAATTGTTATATGGTGATGATGATGATGATTATGAAACCAGAAGAATGATAAACGTTAAAATTATGAAGCCTAGAGAACTGGAGAAGAAGGAGGAGAAGAAGAAGAAGAAGAATAATCTCCATTGAATCATTTAATTGTGTGCTATGTTGTCTCTCTCTCTCTCTCTCTTTTCCTCCCTTATACACTTTATCTTTTGTTTAGTTCGTAATAATCACTCAACTGTACAAAAGTGTAAGCTACAATGTTCAAGGTGTATGTAGAATGCAAAGTGAAACACGAAACAGAAGACACACGACCACATTGTATAGATGAAGTTGCGGTCTGATGGGTTTTTCTTGGTACACGATATTTGTCCCCGCCAATTCTTTCCATTGGCTTTGAAAAAGAGGACGATTAGTCAATCCATATATATTTATGTAACAAAAAGAAAAAAACCGACAGCCACAGCCACCAATAATGGAAATGAACGAGAATAACAAAAACAACAACTACAATAACATTGCTGTATACAATAGACCAAGAAAATACATAAAGTAGATTTTTTGAGAAATAATATAAATAATCATAAATTATGGAATATAGAAATGCCATTGGTGTTGATATGAATTAATAAAAGCCTTCTTCTTCTTTTTCTTCTTTTTCTTCCTTGCATTTCTTCTTGCTCTTCATCTTTAGTACACTATACGGTTTATTATAGTTTGTTGCCACCTAGCTTTCCCGACACAAACATAGGAAAGAAATAAAAATTATTTCCGACTTTTTGACGACAAGAAAAAGAACAAAGAGTGGTTGCAACGAAACAAAAAAAAAATGACAAACAGAATTAAATGGAATGTATGGTTTAAATAAAAATATACATTTATACAATAGAAATAATTCATCATCAATAATTATAATTTATTGACATTGTTCAAAAGTATCTTAACATTTAATCTCAATTTAAAGATTAGACAAATTGATGAATTCATTACACACCAAATGAATGATTGAATTAATCAAACGAACATTATGGTTGAGTAAGCTCAATTTAACATATCAAATCTGGGCTTTCTCATATAAATCAAATTTGGAATACAAACCATTGAAACAAGGAATAATTTAACATAGTGATGTTGCTATCGACGTGCCTGTATCGAGTTCGTCGTTATGACGGTTGGTTGTGTTTGAAATATTTAAATTCAAATGTTAATGTACTATATTCTATGGATCGAATTGGTTTGTGTGGTTCAAGGAAAACTACCCTATACAAACCAATGGATCAGTTTTGGTGTGCTATGATAAAGGAGGCCGAACAAACCGTTGACGACGCAAATAGATCAGCATCAATGGAAGAGAATGCAACATAAACAAAGTAAAGATGTTGCATTCGTTACAATGGCACTTTTAATGCCATCATCATCAACCAAAAAAAAGGAAAAAAGTGAGTTTCAACCGTTTTATAACCCGTTGGCATTTTGAGTAAATTTTAGATTAATGCCAACACCAACCAGAAAAAAAACATGATGGAAGGACAAATTGTGTTTCCTCCATTTGCACTAGATTTGCATCCCCATATTATCTACACATTAAAATGTGTCAATTGACAACAACCTGCCTGACAACCAATATACCAGCACAATGATTTGGTCTAATATTAAATGGTACGATTAAATCTGGACGGCATTTTGAGTGGAAACATAATGTCAATTGATCGAATAGGAAAATATTCCTTTTCTTCATGGTTCCAAAGCAGAGACAACAATTGTGAACTCATATTTGTAGAGTGCCGCCTATTGATCGATTTCAATGATTTGAAGACTCGAAAAAAAAATGCCGACGGTTATTGTATCATTGGATCTAGTGGAACATCCGAACAGCAAATAAGCAATGTTTGTTTGTTCCAATTGAGTCAAAGTTTGTCTAGTATATACGTTTAAGATAACAATAGCAATTTATATATATATAATATATATATATGAAGAAAATAAATGGAATGACACCGAACAAAACGAACGGATCGATCACATTCTATAGGTTGTAGTTGTAGGAAAATGTAGAAACGGAAAGCAGTCGTTTTTTAGTTCAAGCACAAATTTGCTATTTATGTTGATCACAACAGGAATAAAATAACTAAATGTAAAAATTCAACAAAATATTCAACAGCAATCAAAATAATAAATAATAATAAAAGTCGGAAAAAAAGGTCGACAATTTTAATCAATTTTAAACGATATATAACCAATTGGAACAGAATTGATTCAATTGATGATGGCATAAATTTCTAACGATATACTTTAAAATTAATAATTCTCTTATTTGGTTTGCAAACTTACCAAAAATAAAAAAAATGAAATAAATTCACTTATGCTTCCTATTGGTTGTAAGTTGTTTTGAAAGTTAAGAATACATTTGGTGCATGTGTAAATGTCGAGAGAAAAAAAAATCGGAAGATCCTCCGGCTTAGATATAAGCAATTGAACAACAAGAGTTGTGCTATATCATGTTTGAGTTGGGATTTAAGTTGAATTTCGTTAAAAGAAATACAACATCCGTTAAGTGTATAATGCGTAGTGAGTGAACAAAAAAAAATGCAATTTTACTTCATTTTGGAACTCAATTTTCAAGTTACTTTCAACCATTGTGAAACTATAAACTCAACTTTGATTCGACTATGTACGAACCATATATTGTTTAAAGAAGATATAACGAATGCCACCCTCTCAGCCCACATTTCGGTCACTATATTCAATTAATTTTCTACAAATATGAGATGGATAGATACCATGGTACACCCAAATACACCAACAACATCATGCATGTGTTGTGTTGGAGTGTGTGTGTGTGTGACGTGAATTCCCAATTGGAATGAAGGAGAGAAAATGAAATTTCAAAAAAAAGTAAACGAATGACTGGTTCGTTAGTCATCGAAGACTTTTTTCAGTTTATTGTTTCCGATACTAGAACAAACCACAAGATAATGAGAATTGATACCCTGATACATAAATTTAAATTATAAAACTTACAAAACAAAAGAAATGTTGACATGACTAAATAAGGAATACAAGGAATAAAAATTTTGGAAAACATTAATCTTGGAAAAGTCCATATCACTAAATGAAATATGTCTGGTAAAAAAAACAAATAGAAACATAAATGTATTGATGAAATAAGTATGCCAATAATACAATGATGTGTTTCGACATTTAGTCAGGATACAATTTACAATTGTTCTAACATTAAAAGTTAACTTAATGAGAAAAAAAATGCATTTTTCTTATATAAGTTTCTAAATTAAGATTTTGTAAAAAATAGCAAAAGATAATAAAAAGATTAAAAGAAGCTATTATCTTGAAAAAACTTTAACAACAACAACAACAACAACAACAACGCTCTTGATTTCATCAACTTTTGCTTGTTTGAACGTGTTTGTTACGAATCAAAAATTGTACATGAGAAGCACAAAATCTATTTGAACACAAAATTTCAAACGTAGGCATAAATCTTCTTATGACAAAAGAAAAGCAAAGAAAAAAACCGATAAAAAGAGATGATAAAAATGCAAACATAACATAGAATCCCAAAAAGATGGTTCATTAGTGGAACAACTCAAACGAAGAGTCCATCCCAAAACGAATTTGATTCAAGTAAAGTTTCAAACTGAGAAACTTGCCTGTAATATGATGCAAACAGCAAAATGTACGATCAAATTAGGCGGAGAATGTTGTCACCATTGTTAAAGAATTGAATCAAACATGCAACTTGATTCTGTTTGTACCTAAACAAACAGTTAATCAAGATGAAGTACAGTTTTGGTACATAATAATAATGAAGATCAAGTTCAAGTCTTGTTATGGTCATCGAGCGGAAGTATCATAATCTTATATTAGGCTATTATGTTGAAAATTGAAAAAAAAATTCATTTTTTGAAACGAGTTTATGGAAACATTGAAACGAACGTATCGAATTGTTGTAACAAATAGAATAGAATGGAACGCAATCAGCAATGCAAAATGCAAAGCAACTGAACTCATTTTTATACTAGGTTTAGAGTGAACATTACACTCGGGATTCGATTTAAGAATGAACAAAAACCTATCGTCCAATTAGACCTTCACCTATTCTGTATTGATGCAATCCAGAGTCCATTTGAACGCCATCGTTTGGCCCATTCAATATTCGGGTTACGGTTTTTCATTTGACGGCCGTCTCGTGTTTGCCTTTATCAATTGGGAACAAAGTGAAGGTTGACTGAGAATCATCAAATAATTCTCCAGAGAATCATTGTCTAACGTGCCTTGTGATGTGTTTCGATCGATGGTTTGAATTGGCTCGGTCGCTTGGTTGGTTGATTCGATCATGGAGGGAGGAATTTGGTGCTGATGCTGTTGTCGCAATGCAATGCAAGCCGCCGTTTGGCGGCGGATGTTGGTTCAGGCGTCGGTGCGAGATTGGCCGCCAAACCAGCCCTAGCAAAGGCTGCCTTATTTCAGTGTATGTACACGTTAGTTTGGTTAGTCTCTCATTTTGTTTCGTTTCAATGTGGTTCTGGTTTTCTCTCTCTCCCTTTCTCACACTTGGGCACGCACACGCACAACCAGAACCCTGTAGAACAGTGTTCGAGCGCAACAACGCAGCAACTAGCTACAGGCCTCATCCCAAAAATATACCTTGCAAAGACAGTGAGTGAGTCACCCAAAAAGAGAGAAAAACCGAGACGAAACGGAGATACAATTGCAATTGGATTCGAGACAGTTCGGTACCACAAACCATACAACAAAGGTCGTCATCGTCTACTACTACGGCACTTCTAAAAACATAAACGGCGGGAAAGCTATAAAAACGTTCGAAATTTAACAATTTATTATTAGAAATATTTTGACTCGCCACTTATCATCATCGATACCGAACATAATACGACAAAATATTGAGAAAAAAAAATTTGACATATAATACATATTAAAACTCAACGAGTGAAAGGCGAATGATTTCAATTTTTCAATTGAAAATTTGGTACAATTGTTTCAACACGATCTTGTTTCCATTGTTTCAAGTGTTACAACAATAACATTCTGTTTCAAAAAAAAGAAGATATTGGTTGAGTGTTGAATCGTGTCAAAGTAACGAATAAGAGTTAAGTTTGTTATTGATCATCAAACGACAATCGACAATTGGTCAAAATTACTTGCAACAACATCGTCAGCATTAACCATGAACGCACTACTTCGAGCCTCGCATATTCCCATCATTGTATTCGTATTCTTTGGTTTGGCTCGGGGGGCATATTTGGTCGATTTCTCGAATATGCTACATCGAACGAATCTAGCAAATGTCAAACGTGATGGTATGTATTTGTATGATGAGTCACGTCTAAGTTCATATGCTTAACGAGCTTGTCTTTGCTTATTGATTGAAATTACTCATCTCAACAATTGCCCACTCAAACATACACAATTGCATACACGATTCGTTCCAATTGAGTCAATTGGCCGCTCACATAACGATGACAGAAAAACCAAAAGACTGTAGGCTGAATGTTTTGGCTAATATGTAAATCAATTTGCATATTTTACATGCGGAAAAATATACATGAATAAGAACACAAATAAGAAAAGGAAAAGAAGGATGAGAAAGAAGGGAGAGAGAGAGAGAGAGAGAGAGAGAGAGAAAATAAAAGAGAATGGGAAAGGAGATACACGAGAATACGAGAGCATAAGTCAATGGAACGTATACGCGCCAATTGATTCATGGTAATTGACATTAAAATAAGAATGAACTCATTCTTATGGAATATGCGCTGATCAAGTGTAAGCAAGTAAGAGATAGATAGTTTCAAGTGAGGAAATGATGACTAGTAACATAATGGAACTAGCCATTTCGATAAAAGTGTTTGCTTGCATGAATATGTGTACTTGGCCAAATAGAACAAAAGTTTCCATCGGAAACAAATGCAAATTAAGGTTTGAGTAAAAGAAGACGAAAAGACCAAATGGATGCTGAACCCAATTTGGTTTTATCATCATTAAGCATTCATCCCTTGACCGTTTTAGCAGGACAAAATGGTAAATTCGAGTCACGAAACAATTTGTCCGAATGCTTTGTTTTTGGTACTGAATTCGATAGTGAATGAACCATGAAAAGTGAAAGGCCAGGTGAAATAAATGCGTTATCCCATTCCCACACGACAACAGACCAAGTGCTTGTGATAGTGACAATAACAATTCTATTCGAACAAGCAATAGTGGAATGTTCCTAACAACATTGATTATGTTGAAGGCACAATTTTAATTTTAATTATTCTTTCAAATCAACTATCCAAAACAACAACAGATAATATATATCACGCTATGGCAACAAAGAGATAACAGAAAATATTGTGACAATTACAGACAATCTAAGCTAATGGATAGAAAAAAATTATGACAACACTATTCAATGGGAATTAATAATAATAATTTTGAGTGCAGGATACAAGAATATAATCATCTAATTCAATATTCTATAATATTCACAATAACAAATGGTGCTAATAATTGTCCAATTATATTATTATTATTATTATTTTTATTATAAGTTATGACAAACATTTGAATCGATAACTGGAAGTCAGTAAAGAACAATGATGATGTTCTAAATTTTATACCAATAATGTCTTCTATACAAATGTTCATAAATAATTACCAAAGAATATACATATAAATATTAATGTCATACATAATTAATCAAATTGCCATATTATGATGTTAGGATTTCAGACGTCAGAGTCCGCCTACAAATATATGTACATTTCGGATGTTTTAAACAAAATCAAAAAATTGAATCTTTCTCTGAAAATGAGAGATAAAGTACTGGAAAAACTAGCTAGAATTGAATATCAGTTCAAATAGCAGATTATTTAAGTCATAAATACACAAACTGAGAAAATGCAGTATAACGTAATCAAACGTAACAGTAGTTGTACAATCAATTAAATTAATTTCATGTACCATATAAATTTAGCTCATTTCTACGAATTTAACCCTAAATTGAAAATTGACAAATTATATAAATACAAATTTAAAACAAAGGGTAATTTCTATTGAAATTAAAATTTGATACATATACATTGAATTATGATCATGAAATGAGAATATAATCAAATGTTTTTGGTCATCGTTATAGATAAATTTGTGTATGACATCAATGATTATAATGTCGATGGCAATCGAAATTCTTGATAATTAGGATTATTTGATTCTATTCAACCATTAGACATAATTCCATGGGTTTTTTCGCTAATCATCCTACACACACACGCATTTGTGTAGACCTGGCCGATGGCTACAAATTGCAAACATAAAGAGCTATTCTCGAACAACTGAACCTTGTCGAACCTATTGGACGTCTTGGTCTAAATTTGGTCTGATGTTGAAGAGACGCACACAAACACATTGTTGTTGACACTAATTTTTGTTTTGGAAGGTATACACATACAAATACAAACACACACATTTAATTAAGTGGACGACAATGATAGGCCACCTAACACATGCATATTGACATGAGGCTAATTACAAGAAATAAATAGAATAACAACAGAATCATTGAATAAACCTATGTGTATATTTGTTCGTGCGTGTGTGAAATGGTTCAGCCCACACTTTTGATGACGCTGATATTGGCCTTTGAATGTGCCGATGATTATAAATTTGACTTTAGCTTATATTTCGTCATCGATTACAATTGAAAGGTGAAATCATAGATATTGTCGTTTCTTATGCTTATGGCCGGAGGATAAGTCCATTTGCATCAATAAAAGTAGATCAAATGAAACGAATGGCGCCTCAAAGCCAAGTCAACCAAGAATATTATGAAATATTAATGTGTAAGCTTGCCCAATGAAATGAAGATTAATGTTGATCCATACGAGTTTGAAAAACGAGTGAGCCAGGTTATGAATGAAACCAAGCAATGAACGTAAAAATGTTTTCCATGAATTACCCATCCAACCTTGCAACCATATAGGTCGTTGCTCATTATTAAATTTTTCATTACTATTTATTCTTCCTCTTTCCCAACACTTTATATGTATGATCGTCAACTGGAACGCGAATCGAATCGACAGATC
Source organism: Blomia tropicalis (assembly GCA_029204025.1). Lineage (NCBI taxonomy): Eukaryota > Metazoa > Arthropoda > Arachnida > Sarcoptiformes > Echimyopodidae > Blomia > Blomia tropicalis. The sequence goes on from CM055090.1 coordinate 7,897,009, forward strand.
CGGAACGTTGCCACCCGACTCAACCATTTCGTTGTCCTGGTGAAACATTGAAATGTATATCCATACAATACCTTTGCGGTAAGTTCAATTCAATGGAATCATCATCATAGTTAATAATAGATAAATATAATTATAAATAGTAATAATGATAATAATGTCGCACGTTAGTTAGAACTACCTACATAAATGTCAATTATGGTCTATGAACAGCATGATGGTTAGTTGTTCATTAACAACAACAAAACTATAAATAAATGTACTCTCAGTTTAAAAACAGTAGATTAATATTTTTTTAAATTAATAATTTTTCACAGATGGAGCACAAGATTGTTCAGATGGAACAGGTAAAAAATTGTTTTATTTTAAATTTGTTTAAAAAGAATAATATATTTTCATAATCTTTTGCATTTGTCATTGTCTATTGCAACCATAATCTTAAATAAAATCCACTTTTCTAAATGAAGATGAAGACGTTGCATTATGCACTGCAGGTAAGTGTTCATTAAGTGAATATCTCATAGCTCATTAGAAAATGGAGGCAACTCCATAAACAAGATAAGAATGGGAGACATAGTTAGATATAACAAATAAAAAAACATTTTTTTTACTTGTTTATTGATTGAGAGATATAATGGTAAAGAATAACATTGATGTAATGATAACTAATGGTTATCCAATTTGCACGACGTTTAGCCAAAAGGCCGCCGGTAGAGGAGACAGCCAATTTCCTGCAAACATTGTTGGCCAATCATGGACCCAATTATTTAGAAAAACTATTCGGCAAAAAGGCTCGAGATGCATTGGCACCATTGGGTGGTGCTCATCGTGTGGCTATTGCACTTTCAGGTACACCCAAATAAATTGTTTTTCATTAAATTAATTAGTTATATTACAATGAAATCCATTATTTAATATACAAATAATATACAGAAAGTGAAACAATCGAAGACTTTGGAAAAGCATTGCATTTGATGAGAAGCGATTTGGAGCATCTACGAAACATTTTGATTGCAGTAGAAACCGGTGACGTCGGCTTGCTGAAATCGATGGGAATACGCGACTCTGAGTTGACCGATCTCAAATTATTTCTTGATAAATTGGTTAGCACTGGTTTCATGGATTAAGAAAAGAATCATTCAAAAAGGGTTCATCATCAACTGTATTCAAAAGCTGAGAATCTAATCACACCAACTATAATAAAATGGGCAAGACCCAAAGGAATTATCAACCAACAATCATTCATATTAAATCGGTTGAACTAAGGATATTTTTCTATAGTTTGCGCTTTTGTTTTCCCATCAAAATCTCCCGTAAAGCATACACACTCACACATTGACATTTACCCTACAATAAGTTATAATTTTTAAATGTTACACTTTACATCTGCACCCACAAGCAATCATAATTCACAATAATAAAAGGACAGCAATTTCAGCAACACAAACATAAAACTTACCTTCAAAACAATGGAATCAACAAATACAACTAAAATGGCCACAAAAATGTCGTATAAATCAAAAACACACAATAAAATAAATGGTATCATTAAAGAAAAAGACAAACAACTTTTTTTTATTCAAACTTCAATCATATATTTTGTTTGTAAACATTTTTTTCTCCTTCATAAACAATCAATCATAATATTTCATCAGTTTATTTTATTTTGGTTTTGGCGATTATGAGTTTCAAAAATTATCATATTCATATTCGTAATTATTGTTTATGTATATTTTAAGATCGAATATAACCAAAAAGACAAAACGATCAAAGAAATAACAAAAATTGAATCGAAATCAATGGAGAACAAAAAAAATCAACTTCAATAGAGAACATATCAATCAATTTGTTTGTGTGTGAATGTTTTGTGTGCTCTACCTTCATTTGATTTTCCCATCTTTTTCTGGACCTTATTAAATAAAATCAAATAAAATTCATTTCATCAAACAAATATTAAACTAAAAAAGTTTTTAAATAAAAAAATGAAAAAGACATATACGTTTGTTAATTGCATAAAGTAAATATATTTACAATCAATATTATATTCAAAAACAAATATTAGAAAAACTAATTATATTTAGTTATGATATATATATAAAGTAAATCAAATATATGCAATCACACGCACGAAATAGTTTAGTTATATTTCAATGCACAGAGAGATTAAGACGAATAAGTTAAATAGCAAATAGGCAACAATGCAAAATATTCCTAAACGATCAATAAATTATGTTAATAAATTAAGACAGAAGGATCAATCTGACAAATTATATATTGCCTCTTATCTAATGTTTTTGTATTAGTTAAACTCTATCGACCATCAATAACAAAACTTGACACTACAGTGAATAAAAGAACTCGAAAAAACTTTCCGATGAGCTAAATTACAGAATCAAATTTGGTTCCGTTCTTATACTTTTGTGCCAATTTAAGATTAGTCAGGTTAGTAAACGTATATAGAAAATAAATAAATTGGTTAAAGCGAAACAAATTAGGTTAGAAGAAAAAGAATGAGAAAACCAAAATTACCTGGTAGAACACCATTGTATCACAAACAGAATTGACCGACCTAATTCAATTTTTAGGTACATTATTTTAATGATAGACCCGTGTTTCAATTTGCGAATAACGTACACGCAAAACAAGTGCAAATGATATAGACCTGTTGTCATTAAAATATTATAGCAGAATTCATGTGTAAATACAATTCATCTGGGAAATTGAAATGGCACGATCGATCAAATTTGTGTGCGTGTCGGTTAACAATCAATTAACTAGATAGTGAATATTGTCATATATAATACGTTTTTATGCGATATCGATCAATAATTGTGAATGAAAGAGAACAAACGTAACACCACTTAGTACCGATAAGTATCCCAAACAAAAATGAAGTGGTTCAGGTTGACAGTGAAAAGCAATTGTATTCTGTCAGATTGCCAAATTCCCATCAAAATAAAGTTGGCCAATTTGATAACCTCAAATGCACAACATTTCAATAAAAAAAATGTGCTAAAAGAATTCAATTTATACATCCATCACAAAATGTAACAATCTTGAATATAGGTATACATATAAGTACAGTATAAGTATATATACTTTAATAAAAGTATACAAGAATATAGAATCTAAAAGCATTTTCTTGTCAAGCAATCATTCTTGAATATGATGCGAAGTGTTGGATGGTATCATCATAGACATATATAGTTGACATGATCAAACAAATTAAAGAAAGGAAAGTAGAGAATTGAGATTTCCATTAACGAACATACTCAATTGCAATCAATCAGAATTATCATTCATTCTCATATGTACACGTATTATTATAACAGCAAAGAAATTGAGGAAATTCATTGAAGTCAACAAAGCGGAAATTATCTTATAAACTAATCGAGGAAAATTCAATTGAACTAGTTCCAATGTGTTTACTAAATTAAATATGAGTACATGCGTATGATTAGTAATTCTAGACAAATCGTGTTCGTGTTAGTATAAAAACATAAAAGTTTTGTAAGTGCTAAGTAGACGAAAAAATGGTAGTTTCAATGGATTGAATTATAAAAAATACATTTGCACTGATGCCAACATTTTCTATTTAGACTGAAAAATAATTTGATGGAATCCATTTCTACATAAGTGACACATTGTTATAGTTAAAATAGGTAAATGTGATCACGTGCATGTTGATCATGAAATGTCCAAAGCAAAACAACAAATTATAATGGAAAATCTTAAAACCTCAGCTCACGATATTCTCACTACTTTAGAAAATCAATTAAATAATGATGACACCAAAGAAAAATTGTGTTTCGCTTTTAAACTTATTGACACCTTCACTAAGGATAAATTTCTTCAAACAATTCCAAACATCGGCGAACTATTGTTATCAACAACACGATTTTTTCTTTCTAACATTAATTTAAACAAAACAATTGGAAATGAGGAGCTGATTTCTTTTTCACAATTTGTCATAGGAAATTTGAATAAATTAATGAATACTTTTCTCAGCCACAAAGTAGAAGATTTGCCAATTCAACTAACCCAAAATTTAATAATTTGTTATATGGCCTTTCAAAGTTTACCTCAGTTAAAAAATTTAAATGATTTACCTGAATTTGTTAGACTATTCAATAAGTTGTTTAAATGTTTTCAGATTAATGAAATATTGAACAAAACAATCATAAAGGCAATTACTGAATTTATCAAATCTCAAAAAACAAAAGAAGTCGAATGGACGTTACAGTATGGTAATGCTATTCTCTGGCACTATTTAGTCTATCACATAAAGTAAGTCGGTTTTCTTCATATTTAAATACAATAATAAATTTAATAATTATTTAGATTTTTTGAGTTGCATCAATATATTTATGAAATTTTCCCAGGAACCATTCAATTGGTTGGGAATCATGTTGTCTCCAATCAGCTTATAGGTTTGCAATGTCTTAAACTAATTTTAAATCATAAGAATCAACATACGCAAGATTTGAACTGTTTAAATATACTCAAAACTAATGGATACGACAAATTAATTTTGACAAAATTGAAAACTTTGATTAATCAACCAGATGAACAAATTTTAGAAATCTTATTAGAAAATCTTTACATTTTACTTTCAGAATATGACAGTTCTACAAACCATTCAAATTTATTAAAGTTGTCTTCAAAGAATTTAATTGTAACATTAGAAATTGACAATGAAATCGACGATATATTTTTTAAGTTAATCCTTAATCTTGCCTACAATCAAAATAACGTTAATCTTATTCAAAAGTATCTAATTGGGATCCGAATTTATTTCTTTCCATTACTCGGATGTAATTTAATTAAATTTACCAATATCTTTTTGAAGAATATGGACATACTATTAGACATATCATACATTTCACATCAATATGAACTAATTGAATTGTGCTTGAAAACGATAAACGATTTTATGGTCATTGTAAATGTTCAATTCTCAATTGATGAAACAAAACTTTTGTTGAACCATTTGTTTAAAGTTATAATCAAGTTAAAATTTGACAAAACCAATAATCATGAAACTATTACGAATGAAGTATACGAATTGTTAACCATGTTAGAACAATCGTCATGTCAATCAGTCAATATTGCTGTTGAAAGATTCAGTACGGAAATGATAAAATGTGACCTTGTTTGGAAGGAAATTTCAAATCATAAACAGCTGATAGACTTTATTCAACGAAATAATAACCAATAGATGGCGCCGCATCATGTGTTTATTGATATTTATTTTAGGTATGTATTGGTGCAATCACCATCACCCAAATCACCATTTACTCGAGTTGTCGGCCTGTTTCCAACATTCCATATGTTCATCATTTCTGGATTACAATGGACATTAATGAATATATTTCTAAGAACGTAAAATGGACAAAACTACCACAGAATGTGCAAAATGTAATTCAATTATATTGAAAATGTCTTTAATGTCAAAATGTAATGATATTTTATTTTATTTCAAATTAAAATATAGCTTGTTGGCAATTCGGATGAATATTCGAAAAAGATTAGAGAATATTCTATTGTAAATCAGTTAATGTACAAAGATAATCTAAGTAAGTTTATAATGGTTTAAAATTTTATTTTACAAATTTAATCACAATTGTTTTTTGATTAATTCAAGTTCGTTATGTGGAAAAGAATCAACGCACCTATTACGAGCAATTGTTACGATACAGTCAACATCATTACATGCTCTTTCCATACCATCTATCTAATTATATCGTAAATATATCGAAATTTGTTTGCAATGAACTATATTTTATTTTATAACTTGGTATAAAATTCAGATCAATGGAATGCGTATTACACCGTTTCAGTATTATCAAACTATTTTGATACAAATGATTGAACAAGAAAAAAACTATGACATTTTACCCAATTTCACCGCTGCCGATTGTGTCCGGTTACTTGGAATTGGTCGTAATCAATATATTGATATAATGAATCAATTCAAATCATCGAAAAAGTTTTTAGGAATGATAAAAAAACCTATCAAAGAATTGCTTCCCACTAAACCTGTTGATACATTGTTTATTGACTTTTGGTGGACTGTTCGACCTGGTTATATTACAGTAGATGATATGAAACAGATGGTAACATCTACAGAAAAGACATTAATCGATACCATCATAAATGAGAACTTGAAAACATTTATTGCCGGTCATTTCAATTATGAAGATGTACTTAGTTTGTACATAAAGGGACTTATCTATTTCGACATTCTGGTAGACGACAATGATTTAATCTACATTCCACCTTTAGAAGGTTTTGTTATGAATCGCACAACCGGAGATTATTTTGAAACATTGTTGTACAAGATATTCGTTTCGATTGATGAGAAGACAACCATTTCTGAACTATCGGAAGTATTGCAAATCGATTTAAGTTTAGTGAAAAATGTTATTTCCATGTATTGTCGTTTAGGGTTCGCTTTCAAAAAGAATAATGATATTAATGTTAACACCTGTAATCCATCTTGGCTTAAACATCTTTCATCTATCAACTCAACTTCTGATAAGAGTGTGTCAAAATTAACCGAAAATATTACCGATTTTATCGATTCTTTGAATAATGTTGATGAAGAGAAAATATCAATTAGTGAGTGCATCGAGAGCGAGCCTAATAATAAGAGTATCACAAAACAACCCTCTTTGGAATCACAACAATCTTCTCCCCAATTGTCCATTTCATTGATTTCTCCAATGTCTAGCAATAGCAAACGGATGGGATTATTGTATGATTCAACGTTGGCTGCATTTCTTATGATGGGAAATCTAACGCCGGGTTTAAAATCGCATGCTGTTACCATGTTTGAGGTTGGAAAACTTTCCGATGAATCAATGGATAGTTTTGTTTCAGAATTGGCTAAAATCAATGAATGGACATTGGAAGAAGAGGGTGGTGAGGCTGAACGATATTTTCTTCATGCAATCATTCTTTGTCAAACTATTCAATTCTTACGAAACAATCCTGAGTTGACAAAAAATTTAATTGAAAATGATAATGGAAGCAACCCAAATAATCAAGGTCTTGGACTTGATCTTATTCGTTGTGAAAGTTTGTTGAATCTTGATCAAGTATCTTGCGAACGTTTACTGTGCCGTAATTATGAATTACTTATTTCGGTGGCACCGTTGAGTAATGAAACGCAAATTATTACGAGCGATCTGATTCCATATTTTGGTGCATCATCATTGATCAATTCAGTGTGGTTCAAGCTGTTTCTTTATTCGATAACAAAATGTGGACCATGTTCACTCTTGTTATCAAAAGGAGTGCGTCTCACTCGATTGCCGGACATGTTCCACAACTATGACGCCCTGATGATTACACCATGGGGACGAGATTCGGGAATAGTGAACATTTCTAATGCATTAATTGCAATCAACGAATCGTCCATTTATAATCCGGTTTTGATTCAAGCTTATCCACAAAATAGTATCAAAATATCGGATGAAGAACTTATATATTTACCATTGCCATTACTGGAAAGTCTAGAAAATGATCAAAGTTTCAGTTCATTTTGTAAAAATCCTGCAATTATGAATCTGTTGGCTCAAATTGATTTACGCCGTATTTGTGGATATCTAACATTAATCAAGTACCGATTGTGTCATAACTCTAATATGATTACTGATAATGGACAACACTGGTCATTGTTTGATTGTCACTTTGGGATTCCACTATTCGATCGGGATCTTAATAGAGACGTTTGTCATCGGATTCGATCAAATCAATTATTTGATCGTGAAAAGTAAGTTTATAAATCTCTTATTTGATATACAAAACAATCAATTTTTTCCATTTCTCAATAGGTTGACAAATCTTGTGCAATCAAACCGAAAATTGTTTCACGATATTGAAATCTTTATCAAAGATTTTGTTGCTGATGAATTTAGTTCAAAAACAAAACAAGTACCTTTACCTTCGACCAGTGTTGTATTCGATGGCTCCTGTGTTCGGGCTTGGCAAATTTGAATGTCTCACCATAGTCAATATTATATTATACTGAACTGATAAAAGAAGGTTAAATTGCAATTGTTTTAAAGTATATTTTAAAATCACAAACTTTTTTAAAATATATTTTAAACTTTTTTCTTTCAGGGTTGGATAGCTGTTTCTCCAGGTTTTCCTAGAGAATACAGGATTTCTCAACAAAATTTGAACCAGGTCAAGATTCTTTATCTCCAGGTTAATCTCCGATGTTAAGAATATGAATTGTAGTGATTTTTATAAATAAAATATTTATTTAATACTTTGATTAACATCAAACCGTGTTAAAACTAATATATGTAATTCCTTTCTTTTTTTTAACAATCCAGTCATGTATCACATTTCTTTTTTCACATATGCTCGATTTGGTGCAATGTGATTAAGTGGTCCAGGTTTCATAGTTGCCAAACATCATGCATCATCGTTATTCAAACGGCCGTCTGATTTGAGGTTCGTTTCCGAAATTTGACTAATATTAAGATGATGATAAACACGCTAAACATAACAATGGCCACCAACCAAACAAATGGGGTAAATAAACCTGCTAATCGATCGAAGAATTAGATCAATTTAAATGTAAACTATTGATCAAATTTATTACCTTTGCTAAAGCGTTTGGCAATAATTGGCTGATCTAGTGTTTGTAATGCGGTAACTTCAACATGATCGTTATTCTCTCCGGCATGTGTCAATGCATATGCCATGACAGTGACATTCTCTTTGGCTAAATACAAGTGTATTAAAAGTGTTATATATATATAGGCTTACCATACGTCCCGGTTTGACCGGGACAGTCCCGGTTTGAGATCCCTGTCTATATTGGTTATTTATATTATCTATATTCTATATTGGTTATTTCCAATAGATGTCCCGGTTTGGAATTGAGAAATTATGGTAAGCCTATATATATATATAAATGTTAACATTAAAATGATTAATACTTACGAACACAATGTGTTACACTTCCATTCCAATAAGTGTCGTATTCGCATTCCAATGTTCTGGTCGGCATTCCAGTGTCCTCGAACACAAAGTCAAAGTGACAATTGTAGTATGCGAAACTACCGTTTCGAAACATGTGCCCATTCGACGGTGCTTTCAGTGTGGGACAATTTACCACTATTTTGTTTAATGTATAATTGATGATGATTGAAGCCATCTGCATCAATAATTTATCATACTTACAAGTATATTTGAATAGAACACCTCTTGTGGGAGAAAAATGGTTAGCTAAAAATTGGACCACTACGTGGTCGGTTTTGCTTCGATATTCAATCAAATTCGATTTCACTTCACCGCATAAAGTGGCAACCTTTGCATTGTCTTCAATGATCGATAACGAATCGATACATTCATATGCTGGCATCTTTTTCCGTTTGGTGTAACGTGGTTCCTTGGTAGACAGATCCAATACTTTGATCTGTACCTTTTGCCCGGGAAAGCCTCGAATTCTCCATTTACATACATATGGAGGATAATATTCAGGATATCTAGAATTATATTTTGTTGAACAATATGATAAGAAAATTGGTTTTTGATTATATTACCCTGGATTGGATACAAAGCCATAGTTGCCATTCAAATCCAAATCGCAATAGGAATGCAATTTTGAAGCTAAAAATAATTATGATTGTTAATTCAATTTAATCCAAAAATGTTTAATCTATAACATACCGCTGACACATGTGTATTTTAAGCTGATCCAACCATCAAATCCATTACATTGATGAATATGCTCCTTACGAACATTGACCGAACATTTTTCACGTCCAGAACATCTATGAAAGAATATATACAATCGATGAATTGCAACCTGTTGTCTTGAGTCATTGTAACAATTTCATACCTTGAGTTTAGGGTCATTCGTAAATCATCAGTACATGAACGTTTACCATTATAGAATTGACGATGATCATCGTCGTCGATCTCATTCGAGGTAACATTATTTGGTTGATCATTATTGGACCGAGCTGGTAATGAGAATGGACATTGATCCACACCAGATGAGGTGAAGAAGGCTGCTTGAATGGCAATAATCTCACCCGGCGAACATTTGATGGTAATATTCTCCATATCAGCTTTTGGTATACATTTTTGTAAGGTTAAACCTTGAGAATCTATGTTGAAGGGCATACGCACAGGTTAATTGATTTAATATATTCTTTAACATGATAAGATACCAATTGATGAGATGGTAAGTGCCATTAGAATGGCAATGGTTGATATGACAAACACGTATTTGGTTGCCATCGTTGATTAAATCATTGAATGGTATCGATCGGTTAACATTGAAATGTAGCAGCCATACTGATTGGTTGGCATGACGTATTTACTTTACCGTTCCATAAAGAAATGTGGAAAACCGCGTTCACGGACATAAACATGGGACACGCGTGTGCAATTGGTCTATATCCAATTGGATGGATTGGTCTTATTTTTGTGCCGTTATATTTTGCGCAGATGTAACCGTGTGTCTATGTGTGTGTGTGTGTGTGTGTGTGTGCTGTATTGGTGGCAAGTTTCGTCGACCAATGGGAAAGCGACCTCGAAGGACGGATGTGACAGATGTGCGTACAATTTACGCGCCACGACCATTTTCTCCGAACCCGCTATATCCCGTATTTATATATATATATAACTAAACCAAAGTGAGAGGGAGAGAGAATGAGAGTATATACTTGAACATTGCCGTATCATTGTAATGTTTGCAATCTCAACTGCAACGTATTTCGAAGCTCATTTTACAGATGCTTTGGCTACTGGCTAAGAACTAAGAGGATCAATGTGCTCTATTTTGGTCCCCCGTCCACAATTGAACATTTCGGCAACAATTGGCAACAATTGAAGCTGCAGCTCCCTTCTCATTGAATGTGTTACTGATCGTTGATCACTAATGAATCACTTTTGTGTGTGTGTGTGTGGGTGGATGGGTGGACTTGTCATCTGACATCACTCGTTCTCTTACCACACTGGATCAATCCTATTTCTGACATTGACATGATTGTCATAACATATTTTTAAATATCAATTTTAATGAAATGATCATCATTTAGTGTGCTAAAATCGTTCATTTTATGTAGAGCAAAACGATATATATTATATTTTTTTTTGAAAAGAAAAATTCAACTACTTTTTTTCCTTGCGAACTAAGAGACATAATTTTAGTTTTTTTAAAAATATCATTTCGATGTGAAATGATTCAATTTATGTGTCCGTTCGTGTATGATCATACTGTAGAGTCGAGCCGTTGCATAATTGCACGAATTCCATTTACATTGGAATGGTTTCTCGCCCGTATGTTTACGTTTATGTTCCACCAATTTATGGTAGGCAACAAGTGATACATCACAACCAGGCCAATCACATCGGAAACGATGCATTGCTGAATTAGACAATTTGTCAATCTTGATCTTTCCCGAATGACGTTTCATGCTATGCCGTTTCACTACACCATTGTAATAACTGCCGAAACTGCAACCATCCCATGCACATCGATACCAGATTCGAATCTCATTTGAACGTATCCTACTTTGACCTTGTGTAATCGAATTGTTCTTCTTCATCTTCTTCCTATTATAATTCGTTCTCTTTTTATTCTCTTGATGATATCTTTGTTGATCAGTTGACGTTGAGTTGAGATCTAAATTTTGATGATCAGATTGATCAATGTTTTCACTCGATTGAATCAATTCGAAAAGATCATCAGTGTTATCGATTGATAAGAGATAATCCTCAGAATACTGTCCATTGTCGATCATATCAATTTCGGTTAAGCAATTGTTTAATTCAGTAAGACAATCAAGATCATAGTTGGTTTCAACCGTTTGACACAATGAATTTATGTTTGAATGTTCATTCAATGGAAAAACATGTGTTGAATTTAGGTTTTCTGTAAATCAATGGAATCAAATCATTTTTTTTGTTAAATAAAAAAAATTTAACATACCATAATGAATATTTAGTTGCAATATATTATTGTCAATATATGATATCGATTCTTGTAATTGCAACATCTTTTCACTATTCAATTTAGTTTCACAAAATGGTAATACTTGTTTAAGTGTTTCATAGGTATTTCGGTAAAGTTGATATAATGTTTCAATCGATTCCGATTTAGTTTCGTCCATGTCTTAGTTTAGAATTTGATGCTTTCGTTACGTTCGTTTGCCAATGGAATGGTGAACATCGACGACGATGATTGAATGTTGAACAGCAGAAAAACGAACGACAAGGAAAGACAAGTCTCATTTTGTCGATTTTCCATTTCATTCAACTGAAAGTGTTAAATGATGACGAAACAAGAAAAAGGAAGATTAAAATGATCTTTAAATTCAATGTCCATCGATATAGATTGAAACGGTAAATTAAAACAAATAGATCGATTGATCTAAACTATTAGACTGCTTAAATATCCAATTATCGATAGTTGACGTAAACATTCAGTTTAAAGCTGGTTTGAACGCTATTACATCTAGATTGTGACGAGGACATTTACGAGCTCGTCACCAATTGATAACAACTAATGTTACCGATCGAATGTGTCAATAACGTAAATTAATGGTGATGAAGAAGGGATACAATCGATATAACACATTTAACAATTGAATCAAAATTCCATTTCGAATGTACTATAGAACATTTTTGTTTTACTTTTTAAATGGTAATAACAAATCGAATAACCGTTGTTGATATATTTTGATCATGTCTGGTAGCGAAAAGGCATCAGGTTAGGTTGTCTTATTGATTTATTTTTTTCTCTATTATCGATGACATTGATTTGATGTTCCAGGTACAGGTTTATCATATGCTCATAAGCTTACACCGGAAGGTGATTATATTCCATCGGAAAGTAAATATGATTGTTGTGCATTTGTTATCTGTTGTCCACAACATGAAAAGGTTGCCGTCAGTTTACCGGATAATATAAAAGCCGCTTGGCTTCCATTTACACCACTTCCACCTGGACGGCAAGTTGATTTATTCCCATACAAAATTTATTGTTTAAGGTTTAATTCTACTTCAGATCATGGGAAGAAGGTGCCTTTCTCGGTGCCTTAGTAGTTCTATCCGGAGGCGAAACTAAATTATTTACCAGTTTAAAAGAGAATCCACCATTTGAACGAACTCAATGTATGCATGTTTTACGAATTCAATTGCCACATACTTTGGGCTTCGTTACACGATTGATCTATTTTGTTCAATTGAGTCCTTCAACGGGATTTGTTTGTTGTCAAAATTCAAAACGTATCAAATGGTTGTCCATAAACGACATTATCAACGAACGTGTAGAGTACATGTTTGGGCCTGAATTGATCGATTTCATAAAATTGGTATTAAAACCAATCACTCAAAAGGTAACCGAATACAGTTTGGAGGAAGCATTCTTCTTCGTACCACGTGATCCACCTCGAAATCCAGAAGAGGCAATGCTTAAATCGATTCACATTACCGAAAAAGATGTAGAACGTGTTTATGCCGATTTTATTGAACATTGTTTTCCCAGCTTCAATCAAACATTTGAATCATTCAAATGTTACATCTCTAAATATGGTTTCGACATCAACAGCATTCGTCTTCAATCATTGTTTCGTGCATTCAACTTTCATCTCAACGGTTATCTCTCATTTCATGAAGTATTATTAGGTATTGCTGCATTGGAACCAAACATTGGACACGGTGAGTTTCGAACACGATTCATATTTCGTTATTATGACACCGATTATTCTGGTACGCTTAATGCCGATGAATTTCGATTACTGGTGTTGGATATGAATCCTGGTGCTAGTCAACAAGTTATCGATCAAAAAGTGGTCGAAGGAATGCAGCAGATTGGAACACAATTGATTAATGGGCGAGATGAAATTGTTCAAGATGATTTTGTGATGGCGGTCGGTTCTCGTCGTTTTCGTGGAACATCATGCTTGTGTCGTTCGACGAAGCCAATCTTTACTCAAATAACACGATCAATGGCTGCAAGAACGTTGAAAAAATTAACTTCACGTCAAAACATGGGTTCCATCATTCGACCAACACCACAAGGTAACAATCTTTGAAAACATGGAGACAACAATTTTTTCATATTGTTTTATTTTCAATAGGAGAATGTGTCACATGTAAGGAAAAGGAATACACATTAGCAACACATAGTGTCAAGATCAATTCAGATGGAAAGATCGTTGAACCGATTCAAGTGTTGAATTGTGGTGAAAATCGTTCCGATGTGCTCAATTCACAAATGTATTCAATCGATTTTGTGTTCAACAAAAATTCTGCTGCTAATGTAATGCTCAAACTGGTACGACAATTTAATAAGGAAAAGGGAACGAACAAAGAACCAAAAGGATTGTTGGCTTGTCGACCAGTTCAATTGTGGAATCTTATATTGGCTCTTTACAATGATATCGATGTTTTGTTGAATGAAGAAGACAAATGTCCGCGCGTTTTTTCACCATGTTATATCATTGGCGATATTCATGGTAATTTAGAAGATTTACTCTCATTAGAAAAAGCATTATGGAAACGAATGCCTTGTGTTGGATCGAATTTTGTATTCTTGGGCGACTATGTCGATCGCGGTCAATGGGGACTCGAATGTTCATTGTATCTTATGGCATTTAAGGCACTCTGTCCAAATAAGGTTACCATGTTAAGAGGTAATCATGAGGTACGAACATTACAAACGTATTATACATATAAACGTGAATGTGTCACCAAGTATGGTGAAGAATATGGAATTAAGATTTGGGAATTGACCAATAAGATATTCGACAAATTACCTGTTGCTGCTGTGGTCGATGGTAATCGTTATTATGATGTTTATTTTTGAGTTTTCATTGAATAATCTAATTCATTTTGTAGATGCAATCTATTGTGCTCATGGTGGAATACCTAGAAGCGCTCAAACCATTAGTCAAATCAATCAGATCAAACGAGAGTTGGTCAATCCGGAAGTTGAATCAGCAATTGCATGGGAAATTTTATGGTCCGATCCATGTCATGCTCAACAGTTTATTGATATTTGCAACTTTTTCAAACAAAATCCAAGAGAAACGGGAGGTTTTGTCCGTAATACCAAACGTGGAACAGCATTCCTATTCAATGAGGTTGGTGCAAACGGCTTTCTTCAACAAAATGGTCTCACACATATTGTCCGAGCACATGAAGTACCACAACGTGGATATATGTTCCATTTTGGACAAAAATGTGTAACCATATTTTCATGTTCCCATTATTGTGGTAACGATAATGCTTGCTCGTGTGTACTCGCCGACAATCAAGTAATGCGAGTCATTCGATTAGATACGGTCAACAATGCACCAGCAACCGATTAGTAAAATATCAGTCAATTTAATTAAGAAAGCAAAATATTAAACATATTTCATGAAGATTTACAAAATATCACAATCGAGATTATTGTATTCTATTCTATTGGTTCTGTAAATGTTTCGTTATCAAACTCATTGCTTGTTGGCGTCGTTCTAACAATACTTAATCGGTCTCGTTCCTCTTGTGTTAAGTAGCCGACACTTTTGACAATGCCGTATGAGAAGTAGATAACAAAACCGATGGTCATCCAGATGATAAATCGAAACCATGTTAATATGCTAAGGTGAACCATTAGATATGTGTTGGCAAAGACACTCAACAATGGAAGCACTGGTACCAAAGGAACCTGATAATTGGTGATTAGTATATTTGTTTCATAAATTTTGAATCATGAACCTACTTTGAATGAAACCGAAGAACCGATCATTGGCTGACGCGCCAAACAGACTGTCAACGCTATGATCACAATTAATAATGAAACAAAGGCAATTGTTACTGAAATCGGCAATGTCATTTGATAAAGTTGCTCTTCATAAAAGTACATCAAACCATTGAAAGCTAATATGAACAAATCTATATTGAAAATTCCAACCGTTAGTGAAAAATGAATATAGTTTATCCAATAAATTTACTTATTAAACTAATAAGCCAAAGACAGATTTGGGATGAGAATGCATCAGGAGTATCCAACGATTTGTGATTGATAATACGAGATAATAAGGATCCTTCATATATGAAATTGCTGCGCGAATCATTGTACTCTAAATTTTGAATCACATCTACCGCAATGGAAATTGGTTCCTCTTTTTTATATCTATATTGCAAAACATTAATTGAATCATTGTTAAATGATATTAAAATTTGGATACCTTAAAATAAGAATAGAGATTGCAACCAAACTGTATGCGAGCAATGTTCCAATTGACATCATTTCAGCTAATTGTTCTACATCGAAGAAAGTGGCCATCAATGCTGAAAAAAGGCCGGACACGATTGTAGCAGCAACTGGAGTCTTGAATCGAGGATTAATATTAGCCAAAAATTTAAATAATAAACCTATAATTGAATAAGAGTTAGAAAAATTAAACAATTGTTTGAAACATTTTGCAATATTACCATCATTTGCCATTGCGTATAGGATACGAGGCAAGGGAAACATGGCACCAAGTAAGCTGGTGGAAAGACCGGCTAAAGCACCAATTGTGATCACATTCTTTGCAAATGGAAAGCCGACTTGTTCAAATACGTAAGGCAATGGAGCTTTTTGATCTTGATCCCAAAAGGGCCAAACCAAAGTCTGTACGGCCGAGACGGAACTATAAGCAACCGTTACGATTAACAATGATACGATAATTCCAATTGGTATATCACGTTGTGGATTAAGCACTTCTTCGCCAGTAGTGGCGATTGCATCAAAACCAACAAAACTATAGAAACAAGTTGCAGCACCACTGATCATTCCTTGAACACCGAATGGTAGAAAACCACCCTTTCCACCATCATGGTTTGGTGGAATTTCTTTCGGACTCAGATTCCAATTATGTGTATCAATTTTAAACATGCCAACAATGACACAGTATATAATGACCAGTATATTGACGCCAGTGAAAATTGTAGTAAAACGAGTTGATTCTTGAACACCAATGATTAGGATTACTATTCAAAAAAAAAATACAATTAATTGGTAGCCTAATTGGTCGATTGAAAATGTACCGGCAAGAAGCATTGTCAATGAGAAAGCAAAAATGTCAGGATACGAAGAAAACCATTTGGAAGCAGGTAATTTAAGATATTGCATCAAGAAATTTTGAATTTTATTTTCAAATAGATAGTCAATATAGTTGCTATAACTTCGAGCTACAGAAGCGGTTCCTAATGTGACAAATAATTTTTTTATTAATACTTTTTATTGATTTGAATAAAAGAAAAAACAAATACCAATGACATATTCGAGAATTAGATTCCACCCAATTATGAAGGCCATCAATTCACCAACTGAAATGTAGGAATAGATATAAGCAGATCTATAAATATAAAATGAGTTAAATTTTGCTTCAATTGACAAATTTATTAATTATAATCTACCCGGCTTTAGGTACACGTGCTCCAAATTCTATAAGGAAAGGATTGATTTAATTATGATCGTAAAATTGAAGTAAAACATGACAAACCTGCATAACATAAACCAGCAAAAATACTTGCAATTGCGGCAATAATGAAACTAAGCACAACTGATGGGCCTGAATAAAAATTAGATAAACCAGGTATGATAAACTTTTCTTAAGTTGTATAATTTTTAATTATTACCGGCTAATTTTGCAGCTACCGTTCCAGTTATAACATAAACACCAACTCCAAGAGTAGAACCGATTCCTTTTAAAAATAATTGACAATTAGCTGACAATTATTACATATGAATTGACAATGATACCCAAGGCAGTTAAATCGATCGGCCCAAGACATCTGTTGAGCTGAGATTCTTGACCTGAATCTTCAATCGGTTTACGCCGAACGAATGCTCTCAAAATAGTATTCATTATGGATAAAATTAATTATGCAATAAATCAAAAATGTATGGTTTACAATTTCATCAATTTACAACTTCGATTTGATGTTCAACCAATAGTTTCGATATGCATATGAATAAGTAAGTTGAGAGCAAATTATGAACGAAACAAAATATATAATAATTAAAAGCTAATTGAGATTTCATATCATTCAACAAACAAATTTATGACAAAAAAAACAATAATGATGAAAAAGTTGATTATACGTTTACATCTCTAATAATTATAATTTGAGGGCGTTTAACAAATTATTTACTAAAGTATCCATATCAATGGCATTTGCTATCATCGATATGTATGCTCGATCGGTTGAGTTTGAGTTATGAGGATTCCTCTTGAAATATTGTTGGAAACGTCAACGCATGACAACAGAAAATGTATGTGATATCATATTTTATGTTTGTTGACAATTTTTAAAATGAAGTACAAATGTAAACAAGCCCAAACGCACACTACCGTCAAGATACAAACAGTCGCATCGATGCTTGCATTTGAACAAATGTGGAAATAGACTCTCGATATGTCACTCGGTTGCGGCCGACATAAAACCGGGATATAGCTTGTTTTGCCTTTGATCATTTCAATTTGTGATTTTTTATTTTATCATCGTCAACGATTTTGATCTCATTTGATTTAAAAACAATGATACTGATCTCAGGTTTGTTTTAATTATATACAACTTTCACTAAAATATGTTTCAATTTGTATAGGTTATTGGTTGAGATTATTTATGCTTTTTTGCCTTGTGCAATCATTGATCCCCGGTGATCCAAATGATTATGATGACCAAAATAAGGAAACTATTTCTAACGAACCACAATCGAACAAATTTATTACCAAAGAAAGTATTCAATCATATTTTGCTGTCAAAAGAAAGGAACATCTAGATGCCGTACAAACTTTACTCAAATTTCAACGATATGAACAAAAGTTTGAGATGATGAAAAAGATATTTGAAAAGATTTTTGAAACAATCGAATCATCACGGGCAAATGTAGAAAATTCTAATTATGTTATTGGAGAAGAATTGCCGCAAAAGTCGGAATCGATTCAACACATCCTCTTTATATTGGATAACTGTGCCTTCTTTGGTAATCTAGTACTTAAATTACCCGATATAAGTAAGCAACTATTGAAATTGGAAACTCGATGGACGGAACAATATAAATGGTGTTTCTCGTTTGCTATCAATTCGAATATAATTGATAAGCAAAGTTCGGTTATGTTTAATTTGGCCGCTCAACAATTGAATCTAATTCCACGAAACGAAGACTTTGTAAACCCTTACGAAGAGAAGACAATTAAACAGAAAAAGTTAAAAAAAGCTAATTCTGGTACGATCGATACGAAAACGAAAAATACGCAAACCAAAAAGTCTAAAGGACCTAGAATGTCAAAAGTTGAACTATGAACAATTCTGATTTTTATTTTTATTTTTTTTATCAAATTTGAAAATAACAATCGACCCATTCACTCATGTGAAATGGAATGGAAGGTAGACAACATTTTATCGCATATCTCTAATGCGCCACTGTATATTTGATACTTGAATGTTTACAGTCAGTTCGGTTCAATGTTCATCTCTATGTACAATTGTCGATCGACATTTGAACTAGCCAGCCAGCAAGATTGTGTATAGTCACTATCACTACCGAATCGGCTACTTAGATTGAATACATGCGCATAGTTCGAACATGTGCCACAAACATTGTAATATGTGCCAAACCGTTTACGTTTGATTCTCGAATACAAACACTAACACACGCCAGCACACACATTTATGTTTGGGCGAGTACTCTAATGGTTCGTTTGGTGCCATCGATCCATTATCGCTACCTGTCCCCACCATTAGTCAATATCGCTTGTCACTCATTCGTTAAGTTGTAGTCAATTGGTATCAAACATTCATCATACACATACATACAGATCCGTTTCTAGTCATCAAAATCGATGGCTTTCATTCAAGACAATCACCCGATGCCTACCACTTTTGGTATCAAAAACGATGTCTTCCGATTATTCACATCTCAACTATTCTGTATGTTTTTATATATATAAAAAAATTCAATTTGTTTTAAAATTTCTATTCACATTCCTTTATATAGGTTACTTTATAGCAATTGTATATAACAAGTTTTTAGTCAAACGAAGTATTCAATTAAAACACTTATCTAATGTTGTATTTGGCTTACTCATTTGTTACTATAACTTTGGTATTTAATCTTTCATGATCAATATTTGGACGAATAACACGACTGTGATTTAATTTGAATAGGAAACCATGTGATCCATTCTTTAATGACATGTTTTATCTCATGGACAATCATAAAGATATTGGGACCCACCATTCAAATGGTGATTGTAAACTTTACGTTTACCATGGTAAGTTATTGACTACGAATAATTATAAATTTGATTAATTTGTTTAATTCTGTTTCTCAGGGTTATCTCATGTATGGTTATTATGATAAAGATTCATCGCAAACAACACATTTTACATGGACATTACCTCAATGTGTGTTAACATTGTCATTGATTGCACTTGCGTTCGATTTATACGATTGGCAACAAAATTTGATTGCTAAGAAGAAAGGTTCGCCCATGACCAATGAAGATACAGCATTTGAACATGAACCTACTTTGTTGGAATTATTATCCAAGGTATACTTTCCGCCTAGTTTCTTAATTGGTCCCCAAGTTCGGTATAAGGACTTTATTGAATTCACACAATGTGAGGATAATCTTTTACCGCTGTGGTGAGTATTAGGATCGTTCATAAAACATATTATCTAAAATTATTGGGGTTTCTCTGGCGACAGCTGGAAATATTCATTGAGCCGTTTCTGCTTGGGCGTACTCTACTTTGGCGTCTTTCATTCGGGGCAAACCTATATTCCAGCTGATTATTTTTTCACTGACCAATTCGTAAGTGCAATTGCTTTTATTACCTATACTATCGATCGATCATTAAACATTGTACATTGGCAGAAATCTCACGGCTTCATTACGAAACTAACATTGTTGGCAATTTTCAATAAGGCGAACATATGCAAGTACATTGCAGGATGGCTTATTGCGGTACGTTTAGATTTCGAGTATTTGTTTTAATTGTTTTCAATTTGGAAGAATAGGAAGGCGCTTGTATAATGTATGGAATATCAAGAGATCCAACAACCGGTCAAATGAATCGTTGTTTTAATGTTAGCGTAATACACTTTGAAACGACTACTACATTTGGTGGATTGATCGAATCATTCAACATGACCACTAATGCCTTTGCACTCCGTTATGTATTCAAACGGTTGAAAGGACTTCGATCCAAATTGGCTAGCCAATTTGTGACACTCTTTTTCTTAGCAATATGGCACGGCTTCCCATTGGGATACTACAACACGTTTGCATTGGAAATGATGATGATGAAAATGGAGAAAGACGTATGAATTATGATCATTTTATCTAATCAAACATTTTGTACTTACAATTAATGTTTGTTTCAGATGACAAGTTTGGTTGTCAAGTACCAGACACGTAGTCAAACGGTAAACCATTTGCTGAACATAACATGGATTCGTTGTATTATCTACCTCGTGATGCGACTGAATGTGTTCCTTATGTTTAGCTATGCTTTAGTATCATTCGTCTTTCTAGAATTGAACCAATGGACTAGTATATTGTCTCAATTGTACTATTTTGGTCATATCAAATATGGCTTTTGGTTAATAATTTCACTCTTTATTGGAATTTAAATTTAGATTAATTTACAATATAATTTAATGTTTATCGATCATAATATTCACAAATATCGTCCAATGACAAGTTTAATGGTTTAAAAATTTTACCAACTAATTTCACAGTTGCATCGTGACGCCCCAAATGTTCGATTGATGCCAATTGACCACGATTTGGCCCACGTACAATCATAACTAGATCATCATTTGATCGTGGCATTACCGTACGTAGAATTGATTGCGGAACATTTTCTAATACTTTATGATTTTTGGTTCTGCATGTACACTTGTCACCATCTGTTGACAAGATGACTACCTTTTCTTTGTAATATCTTCCATCCTTGAACTTTTTATCTCGTATTTCAGCCCGAATATTGGGTCTGATCCAAATTTCTGAATAATTTTTAGATTGATATTGATTATCTTTCTTTTTCTTTTAAAATAAAAAAATAATTATTAAAATGTTTTATATTTTATGAACTTTATGATCTTACCATTGAATCGGAGGTGGATGCTTCATCATTACGATTATTATTATTATACTTATAATCGTCAAATTTAGTTTTATTTATAATTCGTCCCTCTTGATCAAACTCCTTTTTTGTAACAACACGTAAAACGGCATGCGGAAATTCGATACTTTCTTTTAACAAATTTAACTTTACCAATATATGGGAAACATCTTCATTGATCGATTCGACTGTTCCATATTTTCCTTTACATGGGCCAGCTTCCACACAAACCAATGAACCTTTTCGAATGGGAGCATTGTCACTCTTCCAACTATTGTCTTTCCCATTTTGAAGTTGTTTTTGCATTGAAATATCGGCGCCAAGTCCTAAGCCACGTGGACGCAATTGTGGTTCATAAATTGGGGTTATGCCTTTATTGATACCACCAATAGGATCGCCATCTTTCCATCCCATACCTCGAAGCATTGCCGTTCCGAAAGCTTCAATTGGCATAGTTTCGTAATCCTCCGAAGTCGATACATCCGGTCTGATTGAAACATCCAACTTGGAATCGTTTTCATATTCTTCTGGGACTTTGTTGATAACCATCAATTTCCAAGCAGGAACCGACTCATCGGCCTCATCACCATCATTATACCTCTTTGCTTCTTTGATCAATTCCTGTTTAGCCAATGCTGTAAGGTCATTCGTTTCAGTTTCATTATTTATTTGTTCATTTGCCGACTTTTCTTCATTCTTAACTTCTTTCTTTTTGAAACAATATTATACTTATTTACTGCTATAAGTGGTATGACCAGATCTTTTTCCTTCTTTGACAACGATGACGTTCCAGTAGCTTTAATTTTTTTATCATCGATCGAAAGTACATAATCAACATTGTTATTAATGGTCGGTTCTTCAATGTTTATCAATTTATTCGTTTGTACTACCGATTTCGGTTTTGTTGATGCATTGATCTTAAAACCAAATTTAAAGCCCATAGTTTGATTCGTTGAATCTGACATGATCGATGATGTAATAATATATGGATATAATTAAAATGGATGATGGAATATGTATGTATAATCACGTGCAAAACAAATGTACAAATTAGAGTTTTGAAGGAATAACAATAGTACTTGTGTTGACATCTAGTGATCCAAAGTTTGAACTATATCCTCCGAGTGGTGTGTGTGTGTGTGTGTGTGAGTGTATGTCTGTGTGAGTCTCTCCCAAGATGGAAAGGCGAGTTGGGCTCACCTCGGCAGTTCATCCATGGAGTACACAGCCAACAGTGAGTGATCGTCCACAGTTACCTGTCCACAGTGAGCCACTCAGCCTCTCTTTGTCACCGCTGTGTGATCGCGCACACCAAATCTACATTGAAACACACAGACGCTGTGTCGACCACTGATTGCCATCCTGACCGATCTTGTCTGTGTTCCAACAAAAACAGCAACAGGCGACCGACTTTTACATTCAACTGTTTTCACCCGACACAAACCCAAACCATTCAATCCACGTCTCTGAACGTTTTCGTTTGAAACATCAAACAATCCATAAATCTTTTTTTCTGCCCAATCAAGTAGTCAATGTTCATTTTTTAATATTGTTGAGTATATATGATGAATCTGAAATGATGTGACAATATTGTGACAAAGGCCCGCAATGTGTACCACATTCAATCGATTGAGTTCGTTGCATTCAACATTGTGGTCCTTTTCGTGGTCGTCGCCATATAGACTCAATTCGTCGATAATAATCATCATCATCGCCCATATATAGCACCAATAATCCATCCATACAGAGCACCGTTTTTAACCCTATCTCTCTCTCCGTATATATCGCCACTAGTTTATTATTACTTTTATCTATCTATCTATCTATCTATCTATCTACTATATTCGCTTCATTAAACAGGTGAATATTGTACGTGAAAAGAAAAACTGTCCCCGTTTGTTTATGGTACCGAATGTATATGGCAAACACTAGCTAATCAACACATCATATCAAACTGGATCAACATTTCTAGTATTGGAACGTGTGTTGTTGTTATTATTATTGTTTTGTATTTTTTCGCTAATCACAATGGGCAACTGTGTCGCCTCGGAAGAGTCGAACAATTTCTTACCAAATTCCAAAGATTCATGCTTTGACAATCGATCACCGAGTTCTAAAGTTGATAATTCTCATCGCAACTTGTTGTCGCCACAAAATGTAAACAACAAACCAAATTCAAATAATGATGTTGCAAACAACTCCAAAACGGAAAAATTATCCACTAACAAGTATTCGAATAAGATAGTCATCGCCCTTTATAATTACTTCGCAAACGATGAAGGTGATCTCAGCTTTAGAAAAGGTGACAGACTTCAAATTATCGACGATTCTGATCCTGATTGGTGGCTAGCAAAACATTTGACCTCTAACCAAAAGGGTTACATTCCGATGAACTATGTTGTTTCTGAGGTTATAGAAATGGAAGAGTAAGTTATTTATTGTTTAAAAATATTTTAAAAAAATTTAACTAATCGTTTTTTTTCGTTATTGTAGATGGTTTTTCGGAAAAATATCACGAAGAGAAGCAGAAAAGTTATTGTTATGTACGACCAATCCAAGAGGAACATTTTTGATTCGTTACAGTGAACAAACAGCCGGCGCCTATTCGTTATCGATTAAAGATGTAGATCCCCAAAAACGTGAACATGTAAAACATTACAAAATAAAAGCAATGGACAATGGTGGATTCTATGTTACTACAAGAAAGACATTCACATCGTTGCAAGAGCTCGTCTCTTATTATTCAGAAGCATCTAATGGCCTTTGTCATACATTAACCAGAGCATGTCCCAAAGTGAAACCATATCTGTGGCCATCAAAGAAGGATGAAATCGATCGTGAAGATTTGCAATTTGTCCGAGAACTTGGTGGCGGTAATTTTGGTAAAGTTTATTATGGACAATATCGAGGACAAGTGGAAGTAGCAATCAAAATGTTAAAAACTGGAACAATGTCTCCACAAGCATTTTTGGAAGAGGCCGCAATTATGAGGAAATGTCGCCACGATAAATTGGTGCCGTTGTTTGGTGTTTGTTCGCAAGGGGAACCACTTTTGATTGTAACCGAATATATGTGCAACGGAAGTTTGCTTGATTTTCTACGAAAAAGGGAGGGCAAACTTTTGAAAATTAATGACCTATTGGATATGGCAGCTCAAGTGGCTAGCGGAATGGCATTCCTTGAAAGTCAAAAATTGATTCATAGAGATTTGGCAGCACGAAACATTTTGGTTGGAAAGAATCGAGTAGTAAAGGTGGCCGACTTTGGTCTGGCACGAGTAATCGAGGATTCTGAATATACTGCCAGACAAGGTGCGAAATTTCCAATCAAATGGACTGCTCCGGAAGCAGCTTTATATGGAAAATTTTCTATTAAATCGGATGTTTGGAGTTACGGTATTCTTTTGTATGAGTTAATTACCCATGGTCAAGTACCATATCCCGGTAAGTAATATTGTTTTGATTTGTGTTGATAGAGTTAGGACGCACTTTCATTAGATAATTAATTGTTATCGGTTTTTTATTTTCAAATAGGTATGCACAACCGAGAGGTTATTGAGCAAGTGGAAAGAGGCTATCGAATGCCAAAGCCTACAAATTGCGATTGTCCAGATTCGGTGTATTCGATAATGCGACAATGTTGGGATTCTGATCCTGAAAAGCGACCTACCTTTGAATATTTGTATGGCTTTTTCGACGATTTTTTAGTGGCGGCCGAACCCAATTATCGAGATGCTGAAGAATTTTAACTCATTATTTATAAGTTTATACATTCCTTCTGCTCAATATATTATAGTTTACTCAGAATTGCATTTTCAGAACCTTTACCAAGGGGAAACATCACGCAACACATTTAGAATGCTAATTGCATCGGAACATTTTAGTTCTCTATCGGCTGACAATTAAGATCATCATAAATGACCAAAAATTGTATCATATTCCCCATTTTCATTTGTGTTCTTCAATTGTGATTATTTTGATATGTAAATATACAATATGGCAACTTGTCTTGTTCACATGGTTCAGTAAGTGTAAATATTCAAAGTGATACAAACTGTATTTTGTATACAAGCTATCGCGGTCTGATTGCGTGCCTAACATACCCACTCAAACACATTCAAAGGTTTACATTTTTTTTGCTCACAAATTGTTTCGGTCAGTTGTCAAATAGATGCAAAATTTTGTGAACTATTATCAAAAATTATTTGTCAACTGTTTCTTTCGAACAGTATTAAAGCTCAACCGACCAATGTTTTTATAATGGATGTCTACGTTAGTAGAGATAAAAGTTTATTCCCACTAATTTTATAGACTCTGGTTTTGTTTGGATTCTTATCGCGGAGGTAATTAATTCATTTCGCTTTTTCATTCATTTTATACAATTTATATTTTTACATTTTGAAACAAGTCAGAATGGCGGTAATAGCTAATGATGTCGAAATCAATAACTTTTAGTATAATTCCCAATTAAAATAATTATTATTGAATAAAAATTTTGATCATTATATACCAGTTGCGCCATTGCTCATCAATGCACGTTCATATAGGACGTATTCTCACCGCTGGCAAGTCACAGTTGTAAACATGTGTTTCATGCTTCCTCTTCCTTTTTGTTGCGTGCTACGGGCCTTTCCACTTCATCAACTTAAACTAAACACCGAAAATTAGCCAATTCTACAAATAAAATGGCAGAGTAAGTCCTCTCGACTCTTTCTGGGTCTGGATAATTATAATGACGCCATTTTTTTATGTAGAGTACCACAACTTGACCTGAACACTTCGTTGCAAGAAGTTCTCAAAACTTCGCTCACCCATGATGGTTTGGTGAAAGGTTTGCATCAAGCTACCAAAGCTTTGGATAAGTAAGCAAAATCAATCTTTTTAATTATTATTAATTCGTGTATAAATTAATCAATTAATATATTACAGACGAGAAGCCCTTTTGTGTGTTTTAGCTACCAATTGTGACGAACCATCATATGTTAAATTGGTTGAAGCTCTATGCGCCGAACACAGCATTGACTTAATCAAGGTGGACGACAATAAAAAACTTGGTGAATGGTGTGGTCTTTGTAAGATCGATAAAGAAGGCAAAGCTCGCAAGGTGGTTGGTTGTTCGTGTGTAGTCGTCAAGGATTGGGTTGAAGAAACACCTGGTTTAAATTTTTTGAAACAATATTTGAGTGAAAGGAAAGCATAAATTTCTTAATTTTTTATTTAAAAAAGTTTACTGTATACTTTTAAGATACATATGAAAAATTAAGATTCTCTTTCTTCATTATGTACAGGTATTTCATTTGAATCAATTGATTCTATATTTGTGTTTGTCGTATTAGATGTCGGAATGATTGCCTGAACAACTTGCACTGTGTTGTTGATGAATTGGGTTGACATTGATAGTTGTTGATTGGAGATGATTATCGGCTGGTTAGGTGTCGAATTTTGGTTTTGCAACAGTGTTTGGTACTGCTGAGAGGAAAGCAGTTGTTGAACGACTTCGCCGTTGTTATACATGCCGGATAATATCAATGGAGTGGGTAAATTTGACAATTCAACGCTTTTATCTCTGTTGGTTTGCTGATTTTCCAATGGATTTAGTTGTACCACTTGTGAGTTAGGAAGTAGTGCAGTGTCTGAACTCTGATTTGTCCAACTTGGAGCAGGTAATTGAAAAACTTGTGGTGCGATCGCGAATTGTGTATTTTGATTCGGTGTTTGAATTATTTGTATTGGCTGACCACCTCCCGCCTGTAAAGGCTGTTGTTGAGCAATCTGAAAAAAGTAGTTCAATTGATCTTGCGAAATTACGTTCGAATTAAATATGTCATTTTTCTTCATAGGTTTTACTTCTTCACGTGGTACAATATCGATTAAAAAGTCAAACACATCGAATTTAGATATTCCGACCGAAATGTCATTTCGTTGCAACGTACGCCTCTTGTTGTTCTCCGTAATAACCCATGCTCGAAGTGATAATTCGGCGATAAATATTTCTACGGCTTTAGCAAACAAAACGGGAGCTTCGCCCGAGATCATCTACCAATTTATGATGATAATGTTACTCAAATTATTAAATTGAAGTATTATTCTCCTACCTTAACATTTTCGTCAAGTTTCATTATTTTCTTAATTCTTGCAAGAGGTAATTCAGGATTCCGAAAATCATTCTATAAGTAAAATATTGATGAAGAGAAAATCATACTAAAATTAAGTCTATGTTCATATTACATTAATATGGTTCATATTATGAATATCTTCCATAGCTTTTTTCCAAAAGTTATCTAACATTTGTTGCGTCTCCGAAGAAGTTTGTAATCCAAAATTCGAATCATTTGCTGAAGAATCCATTTATATATTTGATCGATAAACACTGGTAAAAAATAAATGGGTATAGTAAACCACAATGATTTAGTAAACAATCGGCAAATGTCAATGAGCGCTTTCTCATGTATTTGGAGCCACCCATAGATATCGTAGCGAATGTAGGTCGTACCAAAACAAATGAAACTTTTTATTTACATTCAACAATTCTCACACTAACATTTACTAAATAATTCTTGTTATAATTTAATCACTTTTTAAATGAATTCTGCAGAAGTTGTTTCCGGCGATTTATCAACTACTGATTCGTCTATTCTTGAACTTAGTAGTAAAAGAATTGATTTTCAACCCGTTTCCAAAGATGTCAATGTGTTTTACGATGAATGTAATCGACAGGTAATATAAAGTGGCCCGAAATTTTTTTTTGTTAAAATTAAATGTTCTTGTAGGTTTTTATTGTTATCAATCGTGGAACTGAAGGTATTATCGTTAAAGGTTCCGATGATTTGACTTTGAAATTTAAGTAAGATATTTAATTGCTTAAAAATTTTTTCCTTATGTATATTGTGTTTTTTAGTTTGCAAAACCGAGGAAGTATTCTGTCTATAAAGTTTTCTCCAACTTTTGAAATTCTTTCATTGCAAAGGTCATCTAATTATATGGAATTTGTTATATTTAAAAATGGACAACCCGTCGATCTATTTAATTACACTTTGAAGGTGTGAACCCGTCAATTTCTTAACAGTAAAATGTTTTGCTAAAATATGGATATTTTATTAGAACAAGAATTCGCGCATCTTATTTTTCATATGGACAAATGCTAATGAAATTGTGTTGGTTCTTAATTGTGGAATCGAATATTTTCAAGTTATTCCAGATAAGAAGAATTTAAAATGTCTAAAAACATTTAATTTAACTGTTGATTGGTTCGTTTATCAGGTATTTACATTTAATGTTCCTTATGCATATAATCAATATTTTATTTTTAAAAGCATGTATCATGTATTCTCCTGGTTGCAAATGGTACTTTTGGCAATGTGATTCATCCATTTTTATTTCGTGTAAGAATTATAATTTATAACGTTTGATTTTATATTATTTTTTAAATTTTTTCAAAGCCATCGAATGTTTACAAGTTAAATAGATTTGAAATTGATTGGACGAACCATGCGAAAACTTCAAATATCGCTCTACGAGAAAGAGATGTCACCATAACTAATTTGTAAAAGCAATGTCTAGTATTTTATTCTGAATTATTTTTTATTTTGAAATATAGATATGGAAAGCCACGTTTGTTAATCTTAAGGCATCAACCAATTCTTAAAGAACAATCTGGAGCCCATATATTGGTTTATACATTTCATAAGTACTATTACATCCTTTTTTTATTAAAGCTAATACTAAATTATTTTGTTCAGTAGAGACTCCATTCCACAAAAGACAGATATTTTGATTACATATTTGTCAGGGAAATTTGCAATAAATATAGTTGATGATTTGATCGTTGTACACCATCAAACTTCAAAAAGTTCGATTATATTTGACATAAATCTTCCACCAAATGAAATTCATGGTAATACCAAATATCACGTCCCGATTATTTCAAAATGTGTCATAAAGCCCTACAAGATTAACAATCTAATCGATTATCAATTATGTATGTTTTGATTTTTGAGACGTTTGCATAATATTAATACTATTATTTTCAGACTCGACTAATTGGGCAATCTTTCAGCCGAATATCATCATTGATGCAAAATATGGCTGCCTTTGGTTACTCCAATTGAATCTTTTGAACATATATGGGCTAATTAAAAATGTCCCTATTTTAATCGATTTTTTGTTATTAAGGAAAAATTCCAAGTCAATTATTTTGAAAGTTTGTCGAAATGTGGTTAAAATGAGCAAAGAACATAATCAGAACCCGATCGGAAATCTTTCATTATTATTTAATAAACTAAATTTAGCTTATAAAGAATCGACATCTGAGAATAATCAATCAGCACTTCAAGCAGATTCTTTTGATTATTTAAGACATAAGATTGCTGTCACTATCGATCAACGTGACATGTTGACACATTTTTTTGAATTTTTTGAAGAAGATAAGGTTTGTACCTTAGTAAAAAAAAGTTTTTTTAATAAATTATATTAATTACAGATTACCAAAAACTTGGGCATCGCTATAATATTTGAATATATCACTTCATTGTCAAGTCATAAGATTACAATCCAATATTTTATTTATGAATTTTTAATCAATCATCTGATATCATCTAAAAACTTTTATCAAATGCACCAGTTTTTACAATATCATGTATTCTCTGATTCCAAACATCTTGCCTGTCTTCTTTTGTCATTGAATGGCCAATATTCTTATGCTGTTCAACTTGGTCTCGATATGCTCAAACGAATCGGATCAGGAGAAGAGGAAATCATTGAAGTTCTTTTATCACAAAATCAAGTTACTCGTGCTTTGCACTATATCAACAAATATCATAATATAAATAGCATCTCAGCTCGAAAGTTTCTTGAAGTTGCATACAATACCAACGATCCGCGAATATTTCAACAAGTATACAAACAGTTGCAACTCCGAAATCTTGCTCTCAGAGGATCTTACGAATTTGTAAAAGGTATTTGAACATTCTTTAAAACAATCTGAATTGAATTATTTTATTTTAATAGGAGAAAATTGTGAACCATATGTCATTCTATTTGAAAATCTATTTGGTACTAAGATGTCTTTCATTGCTTGATTATGTACCGATTACCGGCCAGCAAAGATTACATGTATAACTAAAATTTCCATTGTTTTTATTTTATTTTGAATTTTGAACTTTGAATTAACCTTTGATGACAAGCAAAATTAGTCTATCAAATTTAATCACATTACGTTAAAAGTTAAAGGTTAAAATTTTGTAATTAATCTGTTTTTACAATCAGTGTTCGAGTTTAAAAGTCGAAGAAGCGAAAGAGAAACAAAAAAGAAAGAAAGAGTGATGGCATTGAAGCAATCCCATATTTAATATTTTATCATATATTATTGTTGTATTAGTGTATTATATTAGTTTCAGTTGTGTTGCTAACCTCTGGTTTATTACGAAATCAAACGATTGATTTGTGTGTATAATACGTCTGGCTTGCTTTTTGAGCCCCAACCATGGTTGATGATAAGATCGACAAATGTGCTTTCTCTCTCTCTCTCTCTCTCTCTCTCTCTCTCTCACACTCTCTCACACACACACACACACACACACACACACACACGTTTGACTTGAACATGTGGTTGTGGCAGCGTGTGCGCGCGTGATTCGTCTGTATTGAAGAAACGTTTCTGTTGCGGTATGTCTATTGAGGCACTAAATTGCGCGATCAAAACTATAGTAAATTGATCACTGCTGGCGGTACAACCAAATGTTCACTCTTTTTTATTTATATGTATTTAACAAGACCTTCATAAAGATTACCTTCTCATTTGTTGCTACATCTTCTCAGCTTCAAATACTTTTCAACTGGTTATACCTTCATTGTCTACCCTCAAACATCGTCATAAATATCAGACACGTGCTTAGTTTTTAGTAACACCAATCACCAAACACCGAATAAAATGAGTGTTGCATACTTATCTTTGAAAGGTGGACCCATATTTACTGGAATATCGTTCGGCTATCAAGATGAACCAGTGTCTGGAGAAATTGGTATGTTTATCAATTCATAAAACCTTTTTGTTCATTTAATTTTCATTGTTGTAAATGATAGTTTTTCAAACTGGAATGGTCGGTTATGTGGAATCACTTACTGATCCATCGTATCATAAACAAATATTAGTTTTTACATATCCGATGATTGGAAACTATGGGGTACCAGATGATCAAAACGCACAAACTGACTCATCCAATTTGCCACTTTACTTTGAATCGGCCAGAATATGGCCGGTCGCATTTGTTATCAGTGAATTGTCGTCCAACTATTGCCATTGGAATGCTGCTCAATCTTTGGATCAATATTTGAAACGTAACAAAGTTGTCGGTTTACAAGGAATCGATACTCGGAATTGACCAAATATTTGCGCGACAAAGGTAGCACATTGGCCAAAATTGTTTATAAGAAAGAACAGGTGGAAAATTTTCCGTTTCATGATCCAAACGCAACGAATCTGGTAGATGAAGTATCAATCAAACAATCGAAAGTATACAATAATGACGGTTATCCAAAAATTGTTGCATTCGATTGTGGTATCAAGTTTAATCAGATTCGATGTTTGGTAACCCGTGGTGCTCGCGTTGAAGTTGTACCTTGGAATTGTACGCTTACAAACAAATCATTTGATGGTATCTTTATCAGCAACGGTCCTGGTGATCCAAGCTTTTGTAGAGAAACTGTGGAAACAATTCGCCGGCACATCACATCTGACGGTCGTCCCGTGTTTGGTATTTGTCTTGGTCATCAAATTCTATCGCAAGCGGCAGGTGCAAAAACCTACAAGATGAAGTTTGGTAATCGGGGTCACAATCAACCGGTAATGTTTGCTAAAAGTCTAAACTGTTGCATCACCTCACAGAATCATGGTTATGCTGTAGATGAAAAAAGTCTTGATGATGATTGGATTCCATTGTTTACCAACGCTAATGATAAAACCAACGAAGGCATTACACATAGATCTAAACCTTTCTTCAGTGTCCAATTTCATCCAGAACATACTGCTGGTCCAGAAGATATGGAATTTATGTTTGATTTATTTTTGGAAGTTATTGAACAAAACGTAAATGGGGTTAAAAATATTTCGATTGAAGAAAAGATGGCAACTCATTTTAAAACAAATTTGGAATATCCCTTAGATCTGAAAAAGTTGGATTACCCTCGAAAAGTGCTCATCTTAGGTTCCGGTGGATTATCCATTGGTCAAGCCGGTGAGTTTGATTATTCTGGTTCACAGGCAATTAAAGCTTTGAAGGAAGAAAAGATCCAAACAGTTCTTATCAACCCGAACATTGCTACGGTTCAAACAAATCCTGGACTCGCCGATCGTGTCTACTTTCTTCCAATTACTAAAGATTATGTTACTGAAGTAATCAAGAACGAACGACCAGATGGAATATTTCTCATGTTTGGAGGACAAACTGCACTGAACTGTGGTATCGAATTGGATAAGAGTGGAATTCTCTCACAATTCGACGTCAAGGTTTTGGGAACACCAATAAAATCAATTATCGACTCAGAAGATCGTAAAATTTTTGCTGAAAAGGTGGCACAAGTTGGCGGCAAGGTGGCACCCAATGAAGCGATTTATTCGGTAGAGGAGGCATTAGAAAAAGCTGAACGGCTTGGTTATCCAATTCTTATTCGTTCGGCCTATGCTCTTGGTGGAATGGGTTCAGGATTTGCTCACAATCCAGATGAGTTGGTTAAATTGGTCAAACAGGCATTGGTTCATTCATCACAAGTATTAATGGACAAGAGTTTGAAAGGCTGGAAAGAGGTCGAATATGAGGTTGTTCGCGATGCTTATGACAACTGCATCACCGTTTGTAACATGGAAAATTTGGATCCACTTGGAATCCATACCGGTGAATCGATAGTGGTCGCACCAAGTCAAACATTGAGCAATCGTGAATACAATAAACTTCGTTCATTGGCAATTAAGGTGGTGAAACATTTGGCCGTGGTCGGTGAGTGTAACATTCAGTATGCTCTCAATCCATACTCTGAAGAAGTGTACATCATCGAGGTGAATGCTCGCCTTTCTCGAAGTTCAGCATTGGCCAGTAAGGCAACTGGTTATCCACTTGCATATATTGCCGCAAAGTTAGCTCTTGGAATACCATTGCCACAATTGATCAACAGCGTTACTGGCGCTACCACTGCATGTTTTGAACCAAGTCTTGACTATTGTGTTGTTAAAATTCCACGATGGGATTTAGGTTAGTATTCTCATTTTTTTTTCATTGTTCAATTTAACAATTTAATCTTCATATTAATCATTTTAGGCAAATTTACCAACGTTAGTCATCAAATTGGTAGCTCAATGAAAAGTGTTGGCGAAGTTATGGTAAGTACAAATATGGTATTCGTAAGCATTTTATTAATCAATCAATCAATAGGCAATTGGACGAAACTTTGAAGAGGCATTTCAAAAAGCTCTTCGAATGGTTGATGAAAGTGTTATCGGATTCGATACATCATTAAGGAATGCAAGCAGAGAAGAATTGGAATTCCCAACTGATAAACGAATATTTGCACTGGCAGCTGCTTTAAAGGATCAATGGGATATTAGGCAACTCTATGATATTACCAAAATTGACTTGTGGTTTTTGTATAAATTGAAGGCAATTGTCGATTATCAGATTTATATGGAGGGAAAATCCTCTTTGACTCAACAAGAGTTGTTAGCAGCGAAAAAGCTAGGCTTCTCCGACAAATCGATCGCTCGTTGCATTGTTAGCAGTGAGCTGGTGATTCGAAAACAAAGAATTGATAATAACATTCGACCATTTGTGAAAAGGGTGGATACCGTTTCTGCAGAATGGCCTGCTTCAACCAATTATCTATACTTGACATATAATGCAACCGAATCCGATTTGGAAAAATCGGGTGGAGTACTTGTTCTTGGAAGTGGTGTCTACCGCATTGGTTCGTCCGTTGAATTTGATTGTTGTGCGGTTGGATGTGTGCAAGAACTGACCAAGGTATTTAATGTGAAAAGTTTTCATTTTTTGTATTCACCTTAATTTTTAGATGAACAAACAAACTATCATGGTAAATTGCAACCCGGAAACAGTCAGCACCGATTACGACATGTGTGATAAACTATATTTTGATGAAATATCTTTTGAGGTAAATTGATTTGTCCTTCATTTTCATTTAAACCAATAGAACTTACACTTTATTTAGACTGTAATGGAAATATACGATTTTGAAAAACCGGATGGTATTATTCTTAGTATGGGTGGACAATTACCAAACAATATAGCAATGGATCTATTTCGTCAAAAAGCTGTTATTCTGGGAACATCGCCTGAATCAATCGATGGCGCTGAAAATCGATTCAAATTTTCACGTTTAATGGACGAGGTTGAAATTCTTCAACCACAATGGAAAGAGTTGACTGATATTGAGCAAGCAAAACTATTCTGTTCACAAGTTGGCTATCCTTGTGTCATTAGACCTTCTTATGTTCTTTCCGGTGCTGCAATGAATGTAGCCCATTCGGAACGAAATTTAGGTTTGTTCACAACACATGTTCTTGTTCGTTCAGATTTCAATTGATTTTCCTATTATTGATTCACAGAATCATATTTGAAAGAAGCTGCTGCCGTAAGTAATGAATATCCAGTAGTAATATCGAAATTCATAAAAGAGGCAAAAGAAATTGATATTGATGCTGTAGCACAAGATGGTAACCTTATTGCCATGGCTGTATCGGAACATGTGGAGAATGCCGGCGTTCATTCGGGAGATGCCACTCTTGTTACGCCACCACAAGATTTAAATCAAGAAACATTGATCAAAATTAGAATCATTTGCGAAAAGATTGGAAAAGCATTACAAGTGAATGGACCATATAACCTTCAGTTGATTGCAAAAGATAATGAATTGAAAGTGATTGAGTGCAATTTACGTATTTCGCGATCATTTCCATTTGTTTCGAAGACACATGGCTGTGATTTGGTTGCACTCGCAACAAGAGTTATTATGGGCATAAAGGAAACTCCCGTTGATCTTCTATTGGGTACAACACTCGACAATGAGAAGCAAGGAAATAGTTTACCTGTGAAACGAATTGGTGTTAAAGTTCCACAATTTTCATTCTCACGTCTTAGTGGAGCTGATGTAACATTAGGTATCGAAATGGCTAGCACTGGAGAAGTTGCCTGCTTTGGTGAAACTCGAAGCGAAGCATATTTAAAAGCGTTAATCAGTACCGGATTTCGCATTCCAAAAAAACGAATCGCGCTAATATCGATTGGAGCTCATTCATTGAAAAAAGAGTTTCGTAAAAGTATGGAAAGCTTACAAAATTTAGGTTACAAACTATACGCAACACAAGGTACGGCCGACTACTATAATGAAGAAAAGATTTCAGTTGAAGCTGTGGAGTTACCTTTTCTTGAGGATGAGAACATCTCAAATCAAAAGAAGATCAACGACATTCGACAATATCTCTCACAGAAGGAGATTGATCTTGTAATCAACTTACCGATGCGAACCAGTGGAACACGACGTATATCGACACTTGGTTACCGGTATCGTCGATTTGCCGTCGATTATTCAATTCCGCTTATATCTGACGTGAAATGTGCTAAATTGCTTGTTGAGGCATTGCGACTTATTGGCAACAAAAATCCACCAGTCAAACCTCATGTCGATTGTCTTACCTCAAGCAAAATTGTTCGATGGCCTGGTTTGATCGATGTTCACGTACATTTGAGAGAACCAGGAGCCACTTTCAAAGAAGACTTTAGTTCAGGAACTGCTTCCGCTTTAGCTGGTGGTGTCACATTTGTTGGGGTGGTTAGTAATCGCTCAAAACCAATTATTCATTTAAACCATTGTTGTGACTTTAAATTATTATTTTTTTCATTATAGATGCCGAATACTACACCAACGATCATGAATCAAGAAACACTTCAACAAGAATTGAATATCGCTAAAATTAAAGCTCGATGTGATTATGGTCTCTTTTTGGCGGCCACCAAAGACAATCAAGACGAATTGGCATTGATTGCAAAGAGTACACGCATCTTGGGTGTAAAGATATATCTAAACAGCACATTCGGTCAACTATGTCTTCCGTCGATGTTAGATTGGATGGGACACTTTGAAAAGTTACCCAAAAATGTTCCAATTTGTGTTCATGCTGAACAACAAACGACGGCAGCTGCCATCTTGATGGCTAGTCTATATGATCGACATGTTCACATTTGTCATGTTGCACGTGAAGAAGAGATCATGGTAATCAAGAAGGCCAAACAAAAGGGAATCAATGTTACGTGTGAGGTAGCTCCACACCATCTTTTCTTATGCGAAGACGATATTCCGCAAATTGGAAGCACACGTGCAAGAGTGAAACCAAATTTGGTCAGTGCTAAGGACAAACAGGCTCTCTGGGACAATCTTGATGTGATTGATATTTTTGCAACCGATCATGCACCACATATAGTTTCTGAGAAGGACTCGGAAGATGCGCCACCAGGTTTTCCTGGTTTGGAAACAATGCTCCCACTTTTATTGACGGCAGTCAAACAAGGAAAACTGACACTGACTCAATTGCAAGAACGACTCTACTATAATCCGATGCGAATATTCAACCTTCCAAAGCAAAACGAGACTTACGTGGAAATTGATCTTGATGAAGAATGGGTCATTCCAAATGAGATGCCATTTACCAAATCGAAATGGACTCCATTTGCCGGAATGAAAGTGTGTGGTCGTGTCCGACGGGTACGTCTCCATGACGAGGTTGCATTCATTGATGGCGCAGTTTTGGTGCCTCCTGGCTTTGGTCATAATATCCTACAAACATTGGAACCGAATGTATCGAATATAAATCTCATTGACCAAACCGATACGATCAAGATGGATAATAACTTGCCCTTGGATAATCTAAAGAACATACTTACCGATTATATTTTGCCAAAAAGTGAACTTCGAATGGATACGATGCGTAGCCATTCACCTATACCGCGAACAATGTTTACCACTCATGGCTTGCATGGAAAGAACATTCTATCAGTGGACAGCTTCCACAAGGAGCAACTACATGAATTGTTTAATTTGGCTCATAAATTTCGTGTATGCGTTGCAAAGGAGAAACCATTGGATCGTGGCAATGATCAGATTTCTGTGGATAGCATTCTTAAAGGCAAATTGATGGCCTCAATTTTCTATGAGGCAAGTACACGTACCAGTTGTTCGTTTGCCGCAGCAATGGAACGTTTAGGCGGTGGTGTTATTTATATGAACGATGAGACATCATCGGTAAAAAAAGGTGAATCGCTCGAAGATTCGGTGGTGATCATGTCCAACTATGCGGATGTGGTTGTACTACGTCATCCAGAGAAGAATGCAGTTGGCCGCGCGGCCAACGTTTGCCTCAAGCCAATCATCAATGCTGGCAATGGAATCGGTGAACATCCAACCCAAGCATTATTAGATGTTTTCACCATTCGTGAAGAGATTGGTACCGTCAACAATTTGGTGGTATGTTTCGTAATACAACATTAAACAGCTTATTCGTAACTATTATATGTTTTTTTCCGTAGATCACAATGTGTGGC
The DNA here is from genome assembly GCA_029204025.1 of Blomia tropicalis. Taxonomy (NCBI): domain Eukaryota; kingdom Metazoa; phylum Arthropoda; class Arachnida; order Sarcoptiformes; family Echimyopodidae; genus Blomia; species Blomia tropicalis. Next base: position 7,935,752 of record CM055090.1, read on the forward strand.
GATCTTGCCAACGGTCGAACTGTACACTCATTGGCTAGATTATTGACGAATTACAATATTACATTGAATTATGTATCACCACCGCAACTAAAGATGCCACACGAGGTCAAGGATTTTGTCGCATCGAAAAACATTGTACAACGTGAGTATTCCACACTGGAGGAAGTTCTTCCACAAACCGACGTCGTTTACATGACTCGAATTCAAAAAGAGCGTTTCGAAAATTTGGATGAATATAATCGTATCTTTGGCTTGTATATAATTACACCTCAATTAATGACTAAAGCTAAAAAGAAAATGATAGTGATGCATCCGTTGCCACGTCTGAACGAAATAGAGTAAGTTCTTTTTTGTAATTTTTTCTTATTTTTTCACACTTTGTTACAATTTTTTTATTTTTTTAGACGAGACTTTGACAGTGATCCCAGAGCTGCATACTTTCGACAAGCTGAATGTGGAATGTACGTTCGTATGGCTTTGCTGGCCATGGTTCTGGGAAAATGTTGATCTTTTTATTAATGTAAGAGATCAATTACACTTTGCTATTTTGGTGTTTATAAATTAAAGTTATACGTTGTGTTCTACTAAACCTAATTTTCAAGGGATTTATTTATTTTTTAAAATAAAATGATACTTTTAATAAAATATTCATTTATCGCGGTACTTTAAGCGCGTGGAAATAAAGAAATAACAGATTTGTATAATAATTTTTTTATTCTATTGATAATTTTTAAGTTTTTTTTTCTTCCTTGGTTTCTAAGTCATTTTCTTCATTCTAGAAGTGGTCCGTTGATTCAGAGTCAAGAATCAATGTTACAATCTGATATTTGGCAACAAAAGCAAGGTATTGGGCAAAGTTGCACCTATTTGTGCACAGTACTCTCTCCTGTTTGTTGTGATAAGATGTCTAATGATGTTCTATTTTAGTACATTTTATTAAGAACGAAGGTGTTCCTGAACCAGTCGATTACTTTCCTTATTAGATTAGGTTAGGGGACCTAGAATTTTACGAAGATAGTCAATTAGGTTCTTGAATTAGTCTATGACTTTCCTTCTTAGATTAGGTTAGGTTAGGTTATATCAAACAGTTATATGAAGTAAGCTATTAAATGCTGAGTACTGAGCCCAAAAGAATGCAACTTTAACGACTTAAGTCTTAATGAAAACTAGGCCTTACAAAATTATTGGTGAATATCATTAAATATCAAAATATAATGGTCAAAAGTATGTTCAGGACTCAAGTTCTACACAAGTAACCATTTCTTTAACTTACGGCCATATCATGTTGAGCACACCGGTTCTCGTCCGATCACCGAAGTTAAGCAACATCGAGCCGAGTCAGTACTTGGGAGGGTGACCACTTGGGAACACTCGGTGCCGTAAGTTTTTTTGCTATATTAAAGTTTTAAAAGTTTTTATTAATTACCAATTTGTTTTTTTTTTGTTATTGACGTTGTTCACATTGACGACAAAAGACGCGAAAGCACGTTAATCATTCTATTGGAATGAACTTTGAATAGTGCGGCCAATCTGTTTATTGGCGAAAGACGCGCTTTCGAGTCTTTGGTCGTCAATATGTTCACTCTACATAGCGACAATGTTTACTTCAACTTCAAAAGATGGTAAAAACTGCTAAAATTCAACAAGTCTGTACGCTCAAAACAGTGTAAGTATTTTTTTCTAAGCACGTAGTTAAGGCAACAGTTTTTCTTCAAAGTTATTACCAGGCGCTCCAGTCTGTTATGCAGTGAAAGCACAGCAAAGGCAGGTAAAAAGAGGGAAAAGGAGGATAGAGAAATGTGTTGTACAGGGAGGATTACTTTGAATGAGACACTCTCGCATTGTACGGTTTTCTGAATTCCCCTATTATCATTTCCTGATAAAAATTTCAAAAAAGTATGTAAAAAAGAGCGTTCTCATTACAAAAAAACTTAGAAACAATAATCACAAATATAAAACTATAATAATATAAATATAAACTCACAATATCAATAACGCTATATATCGAGAGTCTTGACTTCTCATGTATCCACTCATATAATAACAATAATAATTTTATTCGCGTTTAAGCAGAGGATAACAGAAACGAGCATCTTTCTGGAATACTTCCAAAAAAACCAATACAATCTTTCATGTGGTCAGCTTCCATTATGATCCCATAAAATTTTCCAATACATTGTTCACTTGACTTGTTGATCACATTTTAGCAGTTTTTACCGGCATTCCGTTCGGGTCTTTCATTCGGCCGGCTGAGGTGTTCCCTGCATAAACAACTTGCGAGCACACAACTCAGTTTATGCTACGCAGTGGTTGGAACGCAACGCAGTGCTCCTCTTTTTCAAGTAGAACCATATCCCAAAAGCTCCCGACTCAAATGTAGCACAGATTTCCTTATTTTATATAATATAAGAAGAAAGAAGATAGATTTTTTTCTAGCCAGAGAGTGTTTAATTTTTTTTGCTTTAACTTTGAATCAAGTTGTGCCTTACATTGTACAGGGTGGACCACTTCTATCATGTCAACTTTGCATTACGTTATATACGAAAATTGGCATGATACAGGTGGTCCCCTTTTAATATGCACTGAACAGCATTTATTATATGAAATAGTAAATAGGAACGTTTCCCTTAGGTTCCTTCCTTAAAATTCACAAGGAAAGAACATAGGTGAAACCAGGCCTTAGGCCTCGGTGTTCAGAATATAAGTTTGCTGTCTCCCTGCACAACACGAACGTCACAACAGTTTTCCATGCTTTAAGGAGCAGACGGAGTTGATTAGCCAAATAGATATATAGCAGAGAGTATAGGGAAATAAACAAGTAGAGATATGATGTGTAGTCTGTTACCAGTGGATACACAGCGAAAGGTGGGAAAAAGAGGAGAAAAGGAGGAAAGAGAAATGTGTTGTGCAGAAAGGAACGTTCCAGTTAGAACACTATCACATTGTATATTCACTTATACAGTGTCCTGATGTATACGGCCCACTAAACAGCTGCGATTTTGTACGTGTAAAAGCCTAAAGCTAATACCATGAAATGAGTTATTTCGTATACTACATGAGACTTGTGATGAGCGTTAAGGACGGTCGGCGGCAGTATTTGCCGCAAAGCGAGTTTTGCCGCTTGCCGATCCTAGAAGTGCGTTAGCATATGCGTATTGCCTGTGATTTTGCACAGATTGCCCTAAAGTCTGTGCAAGTCATAGCATAGCTAAAGCGCTTCGCCTAAAAAATAATGGAGAAAATAGCAAAAGTGACGGTTGTTTTTGGTTTATGGTCACATACTCCAAAGAAACCTTTTGCTATTAGGCTCGCGTCGTAACCGATTTGAACTTGCTTGGCTATGTTGCAAAAAGTCAAGCAAAAAGCTTATTGGACACTAGTAGTTGGCTTGTGAGTTTATTCTCACGTTGCTGGCGAACGATTACGGCGAAATTTGGGGTTTTGGTAACTACAATTTCGTGGATGCCAAAAAATGTTTAAACAAGGTGGTTTGCGCGTATAGGGGAACCTTCGGCTAAATTTTAGCTGAGTTTCTCTGTATGTGCTCGAACCCGCGTCGTTTCTCACCATAATCTCCGATGAAAGGTGGTGAGAATAGCAAATGCTTTCGTGTTTGCGTATGCGACGTCCCTTTAAGGCAGCAGGGAAGGTAGCTCGATGAATTTCAAGCAATTGGAATTTGTTGGCGGTTTGGCTTGGCTTGGCTTTTTGGTCAGGTAAAGCCAAATTACAGACAACCTTTCTGATGTTTATGAAACATGTAGCTTCATGGCCGATCAAATACGTATTGCAGCTCGGTCGAGCTGTGGTACATGATCGGTATCGGCTTTTGGGAAAACTGTTGTCTGCGGTTTTGTCCAGGCGTTGATGCTTTGTTTGCAAAGTCGTATTGGATTGTTTTCGATCCAAATCTGTACTGCGTCTACCACTCATACGCGTATAGTATGAGATGCTTGGTTTCGTGGTTCTACGTACGATGCGACAAGTTGAAGCGTTATAAGCTGAAATCACTTGACTATGTTGAGTGTTATGGCACGTTGTGTCATACGGTTTTTGTCCGTGTAAAAACGACAAAACCAAAACCAAATGAGGGGTAGTTATCTGGTTGATCCTGCCAGTAGTCATATGCTTGTCTCAAAGATTAAGCCATGCATGTCTAAGTATAAGCAATTTATACAGTGAAACTGCGAATGGCTCATTAAATCAGTTATCGTTTATTTGATAGTTCCTTTACTACATGGTATAACTGTGGTAATTCTAGAGCTAATACATGCTTAAAATCTCGACCCTTTGGAAGAGATGTATTTATTAGATAAAAAATCAATGTCTTCGGACTCTTTGATGATTCATAATAACTTTTCGAATCGCATGGCCTTGTGCTGGCGATGGTTCATTCAAATTTCTGCCCTATCAACTTTCGATGGTAGGATAGTGGCCTACCATGGTTTCAACGGGTAACGGGGAATAAGGGTTCGATTCCGGAGAGGGAGCCTGAGAAACGGCTACCACATCCAAGGAAGGCAGCAGGCGCGCAAATTACCCAATCCTAATTCAGGGAGGTAGTGACAATAAATAACGATACAGGGCCCATTCGGGTCTTGTAATTGGAATGAGTACAATGTAAATACCTTAACGAGGAACAATTGGAGGGCAAGTCTGGTGCCAGCAGCCGCGGTAATTCCAGCTCCAATAGCGTATATTAAAGTTGTTGCAGTTAAAAAGCTCGTAGTTGAACTTTGGGCCCGGTTGGCCGGTCCGATTTTTTCGTGTACTGGATTTCCAACGGGGCCTTTCCTTCTGGCTAACCTTGAGTCCTTGTGGCTCTTGGCGAACCAGGACTTTTACTTTGAAAAAATTAGAGTGTTCAAAGCAGGCGTATTGCTCGAATATATTAGCATGGAATAATAGAATAGGACGTTTGGTTCTATTTTGTTGGTTTCTAGGACCATCGTAATGATTAATAGGGACGGTCGGGGGCATCAGTATTCAATTGTCAGAGGTGAAATTCTTGGATTTATTGAAGACTAACTACTGCGAGCATTTGCCAAGGACGTTTTCATTAATCAAGAACGAAAGTTAGGGGATCGAAGATGATCAGATACCGTCGTAGTCTTAACCATAAACTATGCCGACTAGGGATCGGGTGGTGTTTTTTTAATGACCCACTCGGCACCTTACGAGAAATCAAAGTCTTTGGGTTCTGGGGGGAGTATGGTCGCAAGGCTGAAACTTAAAGGAATTGACGGAAGGGCACCACCAGGAGTGGAGCCTGCGGCTTAATTTGACTCAACACGGGGAAACTCACCAGGTCCAGACATAATAAGGATTGACAGATTGAGAGCTCTTTCTTGATTTTTTGGGTGGTGGTGCATGGCCGTTCTTAGTTGGTGGAGTGATTTGTCTGCTTAATTGCGATAACGAACGAGACCTTAACCTACTAAATAGTGGTGCTAGCATTTGCTGGTTATCCACTTCTTAGAGGGACTATCGGTTTCAAGCCGATGGAAGTTTGAGGCAATAACAGGTCTGTGATGCCCTTAGACGTTCTGGGCCGCACGCGCGCTACACTGACGGAGCCAGCGAGTCTAACCTTGGCCGAGAGGTCTTGGTAATCTTGTGAAACTCCGTCGTGCTGGGGATAGAGCATTGTAATTATTGCTCTTCAACGAGGAATTCCTAGTAAGCGCAAGTCATCAGCTTGCGTTGATTACGTCCCTGCCCTTTGTACACACCGCCCGTCGCTAGTACCGATTGAATGGCTTAGTGAGGCCTCAGGATCTGCTTAGAGAAGGGGGCAACTCCATCTCAGAGCGGAGAATTTGGACAAACTTGGTCATTTAGAGGAACTAAAAGTCGTAACAAGGTTTCCGTAGGTGAACCTGCGGAAGGATCATTAGGTATCATTATAAGATGCTAGGCTTAAATATCATCGTGAAGCCAAGTGATGTACATTAGCTAAGGGAATGTAAACCCCGGCCCTAAACCTCAATGCATTTCGGTGCATTGTTGTACTTTAACCAAAAATTAAGCTAAAAAAATAATCAAAAACAAAACAAAAAAAAATACAGCTGTTAGTGGTGGATCACTCGGCTCGCTGGTCGAGGAAGAACGCAGCTAGCTGCGTTAATCGGTGTAAAATGCAGGACACGCCGAGCACTCGACATTCGAACGCACATTGCAGCCTTGGTCATACCTTGGCTTCGTTTGTCTGAGCGTCGTTTGAAATGAAAGCCACAAACTATATGCAAGACTCGTTCATCGTGTTGAATTTGTTTTTAACTCGTCGAGTCGCATTAATGTTTGCCAAAAAGGAGACTTAAATAAGTTGTCCGTGGTATGTACAAACGTGCATTACAGATCGGACAATTGAACATTATGTATGTTCACTTATTGATTGAGAAAACTCCAATAACAAACAACAAAATCAAAGTTTTGTCAAATTCGACCTCAGATCAAGCGAGATTACCCGCTGAATTTAAGCATATAATTAAGCGGAGGAAAAGAAACCAAACGGGATTCCCTTAGTAACGGCGAGTGAAGAGGATAGAGCCCAGCGCCAAGTCCTGACACTTGACGTGTTTAGGAGATGCGGCGTTAGTGTGTTGGGGTATCGTACACTGTCACGTGTCTCAAGTTCCTTTGACAGGGACTCCCATAGTGGGTGCTAGGCCCATAGAGGCTGCGAGACTGGTGTACGCAATCTAACGCACCATAGAGTCAGGTTGCTTGAGAGTGCAGCCTAAAGCAGGTGGTAAACTCCATCTAAGGCTAAATATTACAGCGAGACCGATAGCAAACAAGTACAGTGATGGAAAGTTGCAAAGAACTTTGAAGAGAGAGTTCAAAAGGACGTGAAACCACTAACAGGCAAACGGGTGGAACCACGAAGTGTGCCTGAAATACGATTCAATTGTCGTGAACGGTTGAGTAGTGTATGATTGTGTGAATTTCGGTTCTTAT